>LOEQ01004229.1:146950-159035 GCA_001685075.1 Bramus lutescens
TGTGTGTGTGTGTGTGTATGTGTGTTTGTGTATGTAGTATATGTACATGTGCAGGTGTGGAGGTCAAAGGCTGTCTGTCTATTGCTCTCCATTTAATTTTACTTTCAAAGAGGGTTCTGGCTGAACCTGGAGCTCACTGCTTTGACTGAACAGGCTGGTCAGCAAGCCTGCCATACTCCTTGCTCCTGCATCTCCTGCCGTCTCCCTGCCCCTTACCCCAGCACTGGGATTACAGGTGTGTGCCACCACATGGCTTTTTAAAATGTGTGTTCTGGGGCTCAAACTCAGCTCCTTCTGCAAGCAGCTTGCCAACTGGGCTATCTCTTAGCCACCATTTCTCTTTTTTTTTCATACGGGGTTGGGTATGCTAAGCAATTGAGGACGGCCATCACTGCTCAGTAAATTATTAATCCCCAAATGAAATGTCTCATTGTGAAGCACAGTTGTCAGTCTCCCTCTTTACCACTGAACACTTAGCCTCAAAATAGATGTCCTAGAGATCAAATGTGACTTCAGTGCCCACCTCCCAGGTTCAGGAGCTGGAATTTAGAACCTGCCACTCAGTCTTCGTGGAACTTTCTAGAAAACCAGCGCAGTACCAAGCCATTTTTTAATCACCTGAAACAACAGCAACCATACCACTAGTAATAATATCTACCTCAAGAGCCCTTATTTTGGGCTAGCGGCTTTAAAAGCCATTCATTTTCTCATTTGTCTCCTCTTCTCCATCTCCTGGGAAGCGGGGTTTGTTTCTTCCCTTCCGCTTTATAGGTGCTGACACTGAGCTAGCCAGAAAGTTGTCTGGCATGCCACAATACCTAGAAGTCAGAGGCAGGAGTTGAACTTAAGAGGTTGGGTGCCATAACACCCCCCTCTATCATTTAAGGTTGATTAGCTGCTTGTTTACTTACTCCTTGCTACGTTTTTTTTTTTAAATAAAAGAAAAATTTGGCTGGGGCTGTAGCTCAGTTGGTAGAGTGTTTGCCTACTATGCAAAAGGCCATGGGTTCAGTTCCCAGGTCCATATAAACAGGATGTTGTGGTACAGATCTGTAATCTTGGCGTTCAAAAAGTGAAGTAGCAGGATTAGATGTTCGAGGCAATCCTGTCAGCATATAAAGTTTGGGGTTACCCTGGGTTACCTGAGAGCCTGTCTCAAAAAACAAAAACAAAACCACACATGCACGCACACGCACACACACACACACACACTCACACAAAACCCATGGAAATACAACTGACTAATTGTGCATGCATGAGTATCTAAGCACTTCTGTCAACACGAGAGCTTCCTAAAGTTTCCGCTGTCCCTTGCACATCTGAGAAAACTCTGAATGTGGTCTTTTTTTTTCCCCATCATTTATCCAGGACACTCTATTGCCACTGTGCATTCCAATGTCTCTCTTTCATTAGCATGTTCAGAATGCGAGGGCACAGATGGCACCCACGAGGGGTGGCAGGTTCAGTAAACTCAGTGTTGTCGAGGCATAACAGTACTGTGCTGCCCTTACCTGTAGCTGGCTTTTCTGTCACCCTAGGAATCTGTAGGTCTTGTCTCATGGTGGCTGCGTCCACAGGGGCAGTGTAGCTGCCCTGATCTGTACCACAGGTAGGAAGGCTGGCTGCATCATCCATAGAGGCCTGCACAGCCCTGCCCCTGCCCTCCTGTGACTCCTCAGCCCCATCATACAGATGCTCAGGGCATGTCAATCATTCGGATCTCCTTTTGTCTGTGTTGGAAGAGGTGACTCAGTTCTTGGGCTGTGGGTAGCTGTTCGCCAAATTGAATTGCTCTCACAGTCTTGGTGGGCACTTGGAAAAGTGGTCTCGTGCCCTTCTGATAGAAGAGTTGTTTACTTTTACATGTATGAGTGTTATTTTGATATGTACGAGTGGTTTGCCTATATGTATGCGTGTGTACTACATGAGTGCTTGGTGTCCTCAGAGGTCTGAAGAAGGTGTCAGAGCTCCTGGAACAGGAGTTGCAGGTGGCTGTGAGCAGCCATACGGGTTCTGCAAAGGTACTTGCCTTGAAATCACAAGAGCATCGGGATAGCAATTCAATTCCCAGAACCAGTGTAAATAAAATTTGAGTCATTTGATAAGGGAGGAAGGGAGAGAGGGAGGAAGAGAGAGAGAGAGAGAGAGAGAGAGAGAGAGAATAGAGAGAAGATACCACTGCAAGAGATAGATAATCTCAAGCATTTCTAGGCTGGTGACATTTTCACTGAGACATGAGTAATAGAAAAGAGATGAGAATGCCAGTCATGTTTATTCAGAAAGAGCATCCCAGACAGAAGGGAAACAGGTGAGAAAGTCCTGAGGCAGGGGCATGCTTGGTATTGTTGGAGGTTAAGAATAAAACCACTGTGGCTAGAGAAGTGAACGAGAGAAAGAGGTGAAGGAAGTGGGCAAGGAACCCGATACCACAGGGTGAGGCAAAGCTTCTGGAACCTTCTTTGATGACTGTATCATCTTCTCCGTTCACAAGGCAGGGACTTAACCATGACTTAGATTTGGAAGGAAAGATAGGATGGGATCTAAGAGTCTGGCATGCTCTTCAGGAACCTTTAAACCAACCGAATATACAATATCCTCACTGATATATTAATATGGCTACAATTTATAGGAAATCATTATCAGTAATTATTACTGTATTGAGAAAAGTAATTGCTAGCACAATTTTGGGAAGCACTTGGCTCCACATAGCTCCTTCCCTATTGTCTGTCTTCTGATAAAAATTCCATAATGTCACAGAGAGGTGGGGAAGCCAAACTTAATCTAATAAAGGTCGCCCTCACGTCCCTCCTGCTCTGTGACACACCATTTACTGAATCATCTATTGTTATCCAAAGAACAAAGATGAACCTCGCCAATCAGGGGAATGATAGGTTCATTTGAAAATTGGGGAGGAAATTGCAAAAGTGTTGGAGGCCAAGGGCAGAGTGCTGCCCGGAGATCAATAGCTGCCCACAAGGAGGAGGGAGGAGAAGGAATAAGCATGATGAACGATGCTGAGAGATGGTGTCCTGCCAGGCAGCCAGTGTGGCGGCCTGGTGAAGAGCTCCCCACCGAAATCAGATGAGTATACACCTCTGGTCTCTGCATCACATGACCTGTGAACACCTCAGCTGACCCTCTGCAGGATCGTGGGGGCCAGTTTGTCTGCAGGGTTTCCAGGAGCATTGGAAGAGAGCGGGAAATGCTCCAATGAGGACCACACAGCAGCAGCCTTGTCTCCATCCTCCTCTTTCTTTGATCAAGTTGAGCAAAACCACCGAAGGCAGAGCGGCGCACCTAGGAGCCTATCAAAGCTTTCCTCCCTCAGATGGAGAAGATGGAAATCAGAAAATCCTTCCCCCCAAATTATTTAATGTAACAAAGACACCCATTGGGCTCTCCTTTGCCTCACACCATTGCCAGCGAAACGAGTGCCTTCCAACTTAGGTTTAAGCTCAGTTTAATTATTCATGAATACTCACAGGAATGTTCCCCATATTAAAAACTCATCAAAAGGAATTCATGATTATGGCTCGAAGATGGAGGTACTGGATAGCACAGAGCACTCTACAGGCCGCATTGTTTCTTCTGTCTGTCAACAAGCACCTCCAGACTTTCAGTAAAAATGTTTTGGTTTTGTTGGGTGTAGGCGCAGAGTAGGAATCTGAATGGTTGGAGCTGAGCAACGGGGAGAATGAAGGCTGGACTGTGCAAGTTACAAAGTGCCAGGTGGGATGCAGGACATAAGTAGTGATAACGGGGTTCTGAGCACTGGGAAGATGCCTCGGAAGACAATGTCCCTCTGTTTGTCACACTGTTTAGATAATAAATGGCTTACAGTCCAGTTCTCAGTTGAACTCAGTGAAGCCTCTAAGGGTTAACTATTCTTTAAGGGTTTTTCTGTCAAGAAGGGTATCGGCTAAAAAAATCCCAAAGGAGGTCTACCCACCAAATGTCTATATTCTCACTTACCATCCACCATTTGCAATGCATGTATAATCTCTGTTTTTATCTTTGCTTACATAGATCCAATATCCTTCTACTTACTAAATATCCATCATTTACAATCCATCTAATATCCATCTACCATCCACCCAATAGCCTCACACTCACTAAATACCCACCATTTATAGCCATCAGTAATCCATCCCACCATGCATCCATGCATCCATCCACACGTCCATCTATCTAATAGCTATCTATGCCCTCTCCACGGAGGAATCTATTTGTCTTCTCCTGTGTCTACCAACACCTTCTTCCACATCTCCAATTAATTAATGAAGCAATTTGGAACACTTCTATCTCGCCCTCATCCCCGTTTCTCTTCATTGTCAGTGCTGAAACCCAGACCAAAGGCATCATCTTCTGGATGCCTGTGATGGCTTCCCATCTAGTCTATCCCTTCCTCCTTTGTTACTGTACAGTTCATTTTTATGACAGGTACAGAGACCATCTTCTCATGATGTCCCATGACTCCTATGATTGAAGCCTTTGGTGTGCAGACACCTTTATAGTACTGCTTCCACATAGGCCAGCCTGGACCAGTGCCCTCAGGATTGGTCCATTCTCTTCCACCTTCAGGCATAGGCTGAATTCCTCTTCCTGCCAGAGGGTGTAGCCGTGGCACTGGTTTTGACTAAAGAAATGATGGAGAGCTGATCAGGCCTTGTGCTGCTTGAGCTGCATCCCCTTTCTCCCATGGCAGTGGACTGGAAGCCTCACCTAGATCTGGTGCTGTCACAGGATGGTAGGAACTCAGCTCCTCAGGGTTCCATAGTGAGTGTGGTGAGCTGAGACTTCTCTACCCTGCACTAGGAAAGGAGTAGAAGAAATAATGAATTCTGTTTCATTTGAAGCATTCTGGGAGTTGCTTGTTACTGTGGTGTAGCTGACTGACACACTCTGTTGTATCTGAAATTTTGGTTTCCTGCTCCCATCCATATGTCCAAAGTTACTTCTGTTTGTGTGTCAGAAGGTGGCGAGCATTTCAGGATGCAACTAGATGAGGAGGCAGAAGCCCCTGAGAATGGGATTGATGGATTGATGGAGGCCAGTGGTGGAGACACAGCTCAGCTGGTAATGAGCTTGCTGCGCAAGCATGAGGCTCTGAGCTGGAACTTCAGAAGCCTCACTAAATGCTCAAGCATGAGGGCCATGACTTGGTCTGTAACCTTGATGCAGGTGGAGAGGATGGGGCTGTAGGGAGTTGGCCCCACTCCTCAGCGGCTGATGCACTCAGGAGAGGGCCTACTCCTCACCTGGGCAGCACAACAGAGTTGATTCTGTGGCATGGGCAGAGGTGAGCTGACCCTGGAGTTATGAGAATGGGAGAGCCGGTCACATCCCTTTTGTCTGCCATGTGGTGGCATGGGTAAGGGAAAGATTTCCTCCTCCCCATGCCCCTTGACAGCTGCAGCAGGTGGGGGACCTGACCCAGCCCCTCACTGGCTGCAGCACTCAGGAGAATGGGCACTCTGCCTCACCTGGGCAGGACAGTAGAGTTGATCCTGTAGACAGGGTGCAGGTGAGCCAGGCTTGAGGGCATATGAGGGGCATAGTTGGTACTGCCTCCCTCTTCTTTGACGTGGTAGTGGGGATGGAAGAAAGATGCCTTCCTTAATAGCTCCTACCTCCTCCAGCTGGAGAGGGAGCTGACTGCTTTACCAGATGCAACACTCAGGAAAGTGGACCCTGCACCTCCTCTGAGCGGCACAGTGGAACTGACCCTGCAACCTTGAGAACATAAGCATGAAAGACCTAGCCCCACCCCTCATCTGCCACATGATGGCATTGGCAGGGAAGAGAAGCCCCCCACACACACACATCAACATCTGAGTCAGATGGAAGAGCTGGCCTTGAGGTCACAAGAGCTGGAGAGCTACTCCTGGTTCCTACCAGCTGCAACACTTGGGAAAACAGACCCTGCACCTTGCATGGGCAGTACAATACCCAACCCTGTTGATGGAGATGAGCCAGCCCCAAAGATGTGAGCATGGGAGATCTGTCCCTCACTACTCATCAGCAGTATGGACTGGGGAGAGATGCATCCCCCTTCCTCCTTGTCCCACACTGCCTGTGACAGACAAGAGAGCTGACCTTCCCCTTACCAACTGCAGCAGTCAGGAAAATGGGTCCTGTTCCTAATGTGGGCAGCACAGTAGAGCTAATCCTGTTGGCAGAGGCACAGCCGAGATAGTCCTGAGGGTGTGAGAGCTGCATAGCTCCCCAGCCCCCTCACCTGCCATGTGGCGCTGAGGGCAAGAGATGGATGCCCCCCCCCCATGGTGGAGGAGGGAGCTGACCCTCCCCCTGTACCAGTTGCAGTACCCAGGAAAGTGAACCTGGCACTTCATCTGGGCAGCACAGTAGAGTGCTGTGGTGTGGGTAGCCAGCCCTGGCGCTGTAAACATGGGAGACAAGTCCCCATTTCTCATCTCTCATGTGGTAGCAAGAACGGGGAAGCGCTTCCCCCACCTCCCCACCCCCACCTGTCGATGCCTGAGGCAGTTGAAAGAGCTGGCCCTGCAGTGATAAGAGCTGGAGAGCTGGCCCTGCCCCTTATCAGCTGCAGCGCTGGGGGAAGCGGCCCCTACACCTCCTCTGAACATCTAAGGAGAGCCGAATGCTGGCTCTCCTCCTAGCTGTCTACCTGCTTTAGAAGGAATTCCAGGCTGGAGTCCAAGGAAAAACAGGATTGGTAAGTTTTCTGAGTGTGGTTCATTATAAACAAGTCAGAAGACATCTTGAGGTCAGGGGCCAATCGTCTCTATGCCTAAAAGTTCCCTAGCATATGTGTGAATGACACAGGGGTCTGGGCACCTGGACTGACCTCTGAACACAAGTCAGTACCATCCCTGTTTTGCTCAAGGCTATTATTCCATAGCTCTTCCAAGTTACCCGGAACAAAGTCAAGATCTGTACCACGATCTTGGGGGTGTCTCAGCTCTTATCCTTCTAGGGAAGCTGCACAGGAGGATATTACTTTATAGGCTAGTGTGCAGGGGGCATAGCTTCCTACACTCTATCCAAATCTGCATTAATTTTCCTGCAATCTTTTCATATAAAGTTTGGCCTATAATTGTTCTCTTTGCTGTATCTTTATCTGATTTGGGTATCAGGGTAACCCTGGCTTTGGATAAAGAGTCTGGTATTCTGTCTTGCCGTTCTAATTTATGGACTAGTTGAGAAGCATTGGCATTAGTTTGTTTGTTTGTTTGTTTGTTTTTAGCAATCTGTTTGTATTCAGCAGTGAATTTATCTGGAATGGATGTTTCATAGTAGGAAAACTCTTTTTTTTTTAAATTAAAACTTAAACCTCATTGGGTGTCACTGAAAATAACAATACTAAGCTAATTAAGTCAGTCTCTGAAAGACAAAACATCACAATTTCTCTCATTTGTGGGTCGAGGATACTACATAGGTAATAACACCATCTATGTATATATGATAAGAAAATAGGATCAAAAGTATCTAGGGGAACAAAGAGAGGGGAGGAAAAGAGAAAAGGGAGGGGAGCTGAGGGTGTGGAGAGAACTATACTTAAAGTCTATTACACACTGGCATGGACATTAACCTATGGAATCCCCATTTAATGAGATAAACCATTTTTAAAAGTCTGAATCACTTAAACATTATAATTATAGAACTAAATCTCAAAGCAAGAATTGTAGCCAGATGTATTGGTTAGCGTCTGCCACTTACCAAATTATCCTAAAACTTAGTGGGGTGCAATAATAAACAATTCTTATCGTAGAGTCTATGTGGGTCAGGATTGTAGGAGTGGCTTAGAGGGGTAGTTCTGGCTCTCTTGGGAGGCGCCAGTCACAATGGTACCCATGCTTACAGTCATCTAAGGACTAGAGTAGGTTTGCAAGAGCCACTTCCACTCTACACCACTGGTAAACCTCTT
Source organism: Bramus lutescens (assembly GCA_001685075.1). Lineage (NCBI taxonomy): Eukaryota > Metazoa > Chordata > Mammalia > Rodentia > Cricetidae > Bramus > Bramus lutescens. The sequence continues at coordinate 154,860 of LOEQ01004229.1, forward strand.
TATATTTTCCCCAATCATTTTTTTGCTGTCCCCAAATGCTAAGTACTTTCAGAGGATCCCAAGGCAACAGTCTCTCCCATCTAGTTGTCTTCCCATTTTACCTGTGCCTGTATTCCCTGCATAACATGACTTTTGAGCTGGGCTATCAGTCTGGACTCGGCATTCATTCGTATTCTCATCTGTTGTACCTTGCTGGACATTTCTCAAGTATACTGTCTATGAATTATGTACGTGTGCGGCCTTAAATGCATTCCTCCGAAATAGTCAATAACAATAGCTTTGCCACTCAACAGTATCCTCCCAGAATCACTTATCCACTTCAAGAAACGTTCACCCTATCAATATGACACAATCCATTTCCTTCCCAAGTGTGACATGATTGTCTGGTGTTTTCACAAAGTAAGTCATTATTCAAAGCCCCAAACCAACACAGAAAGCTAAGATAAGGAAGGGCTAACCCAGTATGAGCAGAGAAAACACTCACTTAATCCTGACTCTTCCACCCAAGTCTCCCAGGAAGATTTGTAGCATAAAGTGCAGAGATTTGTCTGACGTTGCACGGTCAAATGCTAACGAGTGTGACGTCTTTGCTAGGAACATCTGCACGGTCAGGTGATGCAACCCGGAAGATGCAGCCACCACCATTTACCTTTCTGCCCATGACTCCTCAATCCATGACCACCAGCCTGAGACCTGGAATTTCTTCTCTCTCATAACTTGGTAATGCTGCTGACAGTGGCACATCGAGCCTCTGGCAAGCTGGGCTATTTGCTGTTGCCATCTCCATTGATAAATTGCCCAATTTTCTTAGCAAATTTAGCAACAATAACAGTTTTCTGCTATCAAAATAACCTTTCATTTTATCTAAAAAAAAAGTGAGATGGAATAGAAACGGATGGTAGAGGGTTTAGGTCTCCTTCAAAAAGAAAACCAAGTTCCTAATTTTCGGTTTTCACTGAAAACTGTGGGTGGGGAGCTGGTTTTTCGTGCCCAGTAAATAAACAACTGTGTTTTACATTCAGCCTATTGCTACCCTTGGATTGCAGCTTCTGTACTTTTTATAGAAAGAGAACTTTTGTAACACTTTATGGTTTCATAGGGGGAATACATTGGATTAGTTTTCTTTAGCCAATTTTTATAGAAAAAAAAAAACACAAGGTCTCATGTCACGCAGACTCATCTGTGACTTGCCATCTAGTTGAAGATGACCCTGAACTTTTGATCCTCCTGCCTCTACCTTCTAAGTTCTGGGATTACAGGCCTGCACCACCATGGCCAGCTTCCTTCAGAAGTTCATTTTTAGTTCCATATTTATCCCCCTGCAATGGGATAGCTGTACCTTACTTTTTGTGAGCTCGAGTTTATGGATTATAGTGCTCAGTGGAATATCTTATAAGAATTCCTACTTAATCCATCAAAACCCAGGAGGCCTATTTTTAACTAAAGTCCCAGATGAAGGAAGCGATCTGATTTCAATGTTGGTTATCAGCCTCTGCCAACTGAGGAGGGAAATGGATAAAAGGAGACCCGGAAAGGCAGCTAGGACAACCCTAGCATTCATCCCCACCCAGCCCTGCTGTCAAGAGGAATCCCAAGACTGAGACTTCACTGTGATCTTAGCTGGAACCAAGAGCTCAAATAAAGACAAGAATCATGAGCCATCCCACTCACAGGCCATATTCCCAAACTGCTGCCGCCGCCTCCCCACAGGGATGCCTGGGCTGACAAAGACTGGAGGCCACGAGTTAGCCAAACCACCAACCGTCAGCCTCTGAGGGCAAAATCACTTCCCACTTCCCAAGACGGGGAAAGCCAGGAAGCTGCAGCTTTGTACTCACTCCACTGGCATTCATTCTTCGGCCTTCCCTGTTTCGCTTTGATCCCAATGGTCAGAAGTGCAGCTCTGCAGTGAAGCCAGATTCCTCCCTGACCGGGTCTGTGGTTTCCTCCAGGGCTCAGTTAGACAAGGACGTGTAGGCAGGCACCCTTTGCAGTAGGCTGAAGGCAGATGCAGGACAGAGGAAGAGCCAGGCTCTGGGACAGTGGTGACCTCTCAGGGAATTTAGCCTGCTTTTTGATTGAGTCAGGGCAGGTCCTCTCCATACTGTGTCTTATATGGTAGGCATTTGCTTGCTGTCTTTGGCTTACAGACCCCTGGAATTCACTCTAAGAACATCCCTTACTCTCAGGTCACAGTGCTAAGGAGAAGCCATGACAAGTCCCACATACTTCCCTTCCCTCCCCCAGCTAGGTCAAAATATATGATCCATGCTTCCTGACTTGGTATTCAACTTGGGCTCAGGAGTGGCCAACGCTAGCCAATGAGACTCAAATCAGAAAGTTTGCTTGCTAAACACAGGAAACAAAATAAGACTTGAGTTGTGGAATATTTGTTTATGCTATAGAGATATATCTCTGACTGAGTCGCCTTCTGATTGGTTTAGTAAAGAGCTAAATGGCCAACAGCTTGGCAAGAGAGAACAGGCAGGACTTCTGGGGAGAGCAAGAACTCTGGGAGGAAGAGCGGCAGAGATGTCAAGAGATGGGAAGCAAGTCAGGCATGTGGTAGAGAGAATAACCAAGCCACATGACAGAATGCAGATGAATAGAAAACAGCTTTATTTAAGTCATAAAAGTTAATTGGGAAAAAGCTTAGGCTAAGGTCAAGCTTTCATAATTAATAAGAAGTTTCCATGTCGTGACTTGTGGGCTGATGAGCCAAAGATAATCTGATGAGAAAACTTGCTACATACTTGTTTTCTACTAGCATTTTCAGGCCTAAAGCTTTTGGGAGCCAGTGGGAGAGGCAGAGTCACCTGAGAGAGGCATCAGTCTGGAGGAATGCTTAGGTGCGTGAGAATCCAATAATGTCGTCTGAACTCTTAAATCTACCTGAAGCTAACATAGACTTGGTCTATTTTATTATTATTATCATCATTATTATTTTGGTTTTCAGATGCATGCACCAAGTCTTTCTTTTTCTACCTTTTGTCTTCAATCTATCGCCATCTTTGAATCTAAAGTATATCACGTGAGCTCTATATAGCTTCAACTTCATGGGATCCAGCATCATCAGAGATAAGCCTCTGGGGCTGTCTATGAGGAAGTTTCTAGAGTGGGCTAATTGAGGAGGAAAGACCCACCCTAAAAACACTGTCCTAGGGGCTGCTTGGCTCCGAGACGGACTGAATAGGAGAGAGTGAACTGAACAGCAACAATTATCTCTCTCTGCCTCCTGAATGTGGATGCTGTGTGACCGGCTGCCTCAGGCTCTGGCCGCCATGCCTTCCTCACCATGATGAACTTCTCTAGATTGTGAGCTGAGAGCAACCCTTCCTCCCCTGAGTTGATTTTTTTTTTAAATCAGGAATTGGGTCTCAGTAGATAGAAAACAGGACTAGTGGAGAGCAAAATACGAAAACGTGCATGCAAGCCTTGTCGAGTTCTGATCTTCAACACTCGAGGAAATGAAACAGTGGTGTCTGAAGCCACCGTGGGTTGGGCACACTTGGTCATGCTACAGGGGACCATGCAATAGTGTGATATGTACTGTTTGTCCTCAGAGGAAGAAGGGACTTCTGGAGATAATGCACATTCCAGGGGTCACACTCAAGTGCCAATGGCAAACACGGACGAATAGTTTGGGGAGGGGAAGATTGCCATTAACCAGAGGACACATATAATGTCTGGAGAAGAAAACCAGTTACTGTCCAGAGGGAATACATGTTGAACGTTGCCAGACATTTTTAGAGCAATTAGATTTATTTAATGGAAAAAAAACAAAGACAAAGAAACAAAACAACAACCTTAATTTTTTGTGTGTGCAATGTTGGGGAGGAAAAACTTTAATTTTTAGCTGCTGGGAACTAATTAATAAAAATTATAACACTAACTTTCTAGCCAAGTAAAACATACTTCTTTGCTATCAGCTTTTGGTGTTTAATCCAGCTCAGGCCCTTGACTCAGAGCCCAAAGCAATGCTGGGTAGGAGATGTGTCTTGCTCCGGGCTCCACCAACAGTAATGTTATAACATAACCTGAGGCTCAGGGTCACACGTCTAGGTCCAGAGTACTTTTCCTTTTAAGATCTATTTGTTTCATTTTATGTGTATGAGTGTTTTGTATACGTGTGTGTGTGTGTGTGTGTGTGTGAGAGAGAGAGAGAGAGAGAGAGAG
>LOEQ01004229.1:160375-171916 GCA_001685075.1 Bramus lutescens
CACAAGGATATGCCTGTCTCAGGCTCCCCAGTGCTGGGATTATAAAGCAGCACCTACATACTCAGCAATTTTACATGGGTTCTGGAGATCAAAGAGTGATTTGCCTCCCGAGTTGTCCCCACAGCCCCCTCCTAGGGCTGCTTTGGTTTACCTGACAGAATGCAGGAGAATGACTGACCCCACCTAAGGGTGTCAGCAAGATCTCAGGATGAACTTTTCAGAATAAGTCACAGCTTTGAGTCTGGGAAGGTCTAGGTCACTGTGCCACAGGGAGGGGGAATCTCTGGCCCCATCAGGACCACATGGAGAGCAGTGGGCTTTGCTATTAAAATCAGGCTGTGCCATGCATTTTCACAGTAAGTTGTGGAAGCTGATTGCTGCTTTATCAGTGTTTCTGGTCCACTCAATGGTTTGCCTGTCTTCCTCCTAGTCAGATGTCCTTTCTTGTCGGCATAGAACCCCACCCTCAAGATCAGCACCCACGTTTGTTACTATGTTATTGGAGGGCAGCAACTGCCATGTCTAAGAGTTATAATGTTTCAGTATGTCAACAAAACACAAAGAAGAACCTTAATAAGTGTTGTTGCTCACACATCAGTTTAACATTAATGGGTAGCAAGGACAGCTTTTTTCAAATAGTGTCTCTGATGATAACTTTGTGAAGTGGGAGCATTCTTGGTCACATCTTTGGTGCTACCTTGGGCTATTTCACTTCTAGCCTCAGGCACCCAGGCATACCCAGGTGACATGGCTCAAACTTAGAGGGGGTCCATTGCTTTCTAAGGGGCGGAGTATCAGTTCTGCTCACATCCCATTGGCCAGATCCTAGTCATGGTGGTCCCATCCCACTGAAAGGAGGGTCCTTACCCCCAACTGTTTCCTGGGGCTGGATCTATGGAAAGGCCTCCTTGGCTGAGCTGTGCTGAGTGGCAAGCCCTTGACTCTGCCAGATAAGATGGCCCCATGATTTTCAGACTTTGTTGGTGGGTCAGAGAGGTCAACATCCTGCTGGGTCTCCCACAGGGACAGGTAGTCAGAGGTCTGTGGCTGGTGTTTGTTTTCTTATTAAGTTTAGGAGCAATAACAATTAAGTATAGAACATGGTTTGCAAACTGTTGTAATATATGTCAAGGGCTAGAAGGATGGCTCAGGCAGTAGCATTCAGTGCTCACTGTGAAAACATGAGGACCTGAGTTCAATCCCCAGAAGTCATTGAAGAAACCCAGGAACAGTGGAGTATGAGTATAATCTTTGTACTGTGAGGCAGAGACAGGAGGATCCCCGGACTCCCTGGCCAGCCAGTCTAGACGAGTCAGCATGTTCCAGGTACGAGTAAGGGACATGGTCGCAAAGCAACAACAAGAATCAAAGGAAAGGAAGAGAAACTGAGGAAGACCCCTGAAGTTGACCTCTGGCCTCCACATGCATGCCCATACATGCATGCACACACACACATGCACCTGAACACAAACACATAATATGCACGCACACACACACTATATCCAAAGCTTAAGAGAGTGTAACCAAGGGGAAAATGGAGGCTGTGGATTCTGAGGGCTTTTGCCAATCACAGTCACAAACATTTATTGAGTGTTTGCTCATCAGAAGCACTCTACTGAGATCAATTAATCTTACTACTGAGATCCTGATAGTAGAGGAAGCTTCAGATGGGGACTCAAGGATTTTAGGATCAAGTTCTGAGTAGGCTCCTAGGTCAAGTTTCTAGGTCCAAGAGGGTAGGTTCTGTAGTCACTGATAAACACCAAACACTGGTGGAGAGAGAAAGAGGGGGAGAGAGAAGAGAGAACACTAGCCCTGGGACAGTAGGGCTTCCTGAACCCAGGCTTGTTAGGAAGAAATCTAGGAGTCTCCTGCCCTAAAATCACAGACAGTCTTGATTCCCAGTCCTTTACTCTGGTGTCTTGGAACTTTGGGAGGGATAAAGAAAGTGTGATGGTTTGAAAGAAAATGGATCTCAAAGGGAGTGGCACTATTAGGAGGTGTGACCTTGTTGGAGGAAGAGCATCACTATGGGGGTGGGCTTTGGAGGGGTCTCTTTTGCTCAAGCTTCCTTCAGTATGACCATCAGTCAATTTCCTGTTGCCTTTGAGTCAAGATGTAAGGTCTGTCTGCCCCAGCACCAGGTCTGCCTGCATGCCATCATGCTCCCTGTCATGATGATAATGGATGGACTGAAACTCTGTAACTGTAAGCAAACCACTCCCAATTAAATGTTTCCTTCCTACGAGTTGGCATGGTCACGGTGTCTCTTCCGGGGAGTGAAAACCCTAAGACAGCAAGAAAAGCTACAAGAGTTTCCTCCCTTCTCTTGAGCCACTCGGGATAATGACACTGAGGGGAACAGTATCTTCCTGAGGGAGAACACTTTGGGCTGAAGTCTTTGAGCACTCGAGTCCTCTGAGAAAAGTTTTCACAGTCTCATCTCTTAGCAGCTCCATCTCTAACTCCGTGAGCATGGACATTCCTGGAACCGTGTGAAGGGTGATTGTTGGGGGAAGAGGAAACTGGATTTTGCTGGATTCCCCCATCCCCATTCAGTGCTATTGTCTATCCATGCTGGCTTTAGTCATGTGCTGTGTCTTCAGTTCAGAAAAGGGTACCCCACAAACATTTCCAGGGAAGCTGTAATTATCTTAATGCCATAGCTCCCCCTTGGAGTCTTGAACCCTGGACCAAAGAACCCCGAACAAAAGGACCATAGAAACAGCCTCTATGCAATGTGAGCAGAGTCTCTGCAGCTGGGTTCCAGACTCCACTGAGGCAACAGAATTGCCTTAGCAAAGGCAGTGGAAGCATCTAAGCAGGTACCAAAACCTATCCTAGGAACTAGTCACAGCCACTGTGGCTGCGGGTGACGGGCCAGACAAGACTGCTTGTCTGTTGTAAGAAGACAGTGGTATGGGGTCAGACAGTCTGGCACAGAGCCCTGGCTCTGCCCTCTTCACGCTGCTGGCTTCAGGAAAGTTCCTTTCCATTTCTGAGAATCAGGGTCTGATTGGAAATACGGGGGATACTTGCCAAACTCAAGGATGCTTTGTGCCTCAGTGAGATCAAATTTATGATGAGATCAGATTCATCAAAAGGTTCTTGGTAGCTGTGCCTGGTGCTGCACGCTGTAATCTTCGTTAATTGAGAGGCTGAAGTAGGAAGCTTCCCAGTTCAAGGTCATCTTGGGCTACAGTGAGTTTGAGGCCAGCCTAGGCAACTTAGTGTGACAATGTCTCAAAGCTAACTTTGTAAAGAGGACGGGGTTGGGGGAGGTTCTAACTCCTTGGTGAAATGCTTGCCCATCATGTGAGAGGCCCTGGGTTTGATCCCTAATGACACACAAAACAAGCACTCAGATTACCGAGATACCATATATACAGTGAGGAATGGGCAGAGCAGCCCTAAGCCCAGGGTTCTCAGTCTGGAATGTTCCTGAGTCTCAGGATTTTGAGTGCTGATACAACCCAGAAGAGGGAAAGAAATCTCACACCATAACAACATCACACAAAAATGTATAAAACTACCTTTATGCATATTTGAAATACACAAATTTCATGTTAGAATTGAGCCTCACTGTCAAGTTACCGACCCCAATACTCCAAAGTCTCGAGAGAAAACCAGAGTCCAACCTCGTCCTTTGTCACTTGAGAGGCTCCATTTCCAACTCTGTATCAACTGGGTCTTTCTACGAAGGAGGCTGAGCATCTTCAGCATCCCAGCACAGACAGTGAGGATGGAGGGGTACCCTGGACCTGAGCTGGAAGGAAGTTGGGGCCAGGATGATCAGACAGAGAGGGAAGGGGCATCCCAAGTCTGCAGGACAGATTGAAGGGCCAGCTCTTCATTCTTAGGCCAGGGCACAGGGTCACAGAGTATGGCCCAGGGGCCTTGTTTAGGGTCCAGGATGTTCTTCTCACTGACTCACTGATGTCTTTTGTGGCTAAGCAGAATCCAATGAAGGAGACAGTTGTCCTGGGAGTGACCAACTATAAGACAAATATTCTTAGCCATGCTCAAGTCTCAGGTGTCTTCCAGGTGCAGGCACACTTATCCTAGGAGATCTGGGGTGGGGCTACAACCTTTGCTCCACTCTGGGGTGACATAGGCCCTAGCATCCAGCATAGGGCTCAGTTCAAAAAGAGAGAGTGAGGCTTGGCACAGGGTGCTCACCTTTAGTCCCAACACTCAGGAGGCAGAGGCAGGTGGATCTCTGTGAGTTTGAGTTCAGCCTGATCTGTGTAGCAGTTTCCAGAGAAGCCAGAGTTACATAGTGAGACCCTGTCTTTAAAACATAATGCCAGGGTAGACTTTGTATCCTTGAGCTTCCGGACAGATGTCTCATGCGTAGCATGTGCCTTGTGTAACACAGGCGCATGGGGCACCTGCTGCCAGCTCATTGGCCCTAGGACTCAGGCACTGAAATGCCTTTCAGACTCAGAGGTTTGGGTTTGGAGAGTGGTCCTCACCAAGGCATGGAGGCCCAAGCAAGAGGTACGTGACTTCCTGTTTCTGTTCTAAGAATGTCTCTGGTGCCACCTCTAGAGTGTTGATACCCCTGATGATGTGGCATGCCCTTCTGTACATGTGTTGATTTTATTGGATAATGAATATATAGCTGTTTCGGCCAATGGCTTAGCAGAGTAAAGCCAGGTGGGAAATCTGAACAGAGATAGAGAGAGTAGGCAGAGATAAAGAGACACCATGTAGCTGCCAAAGGAGAAGGGTGCTGGAACCTTACCGGTAGGCCACAGCCTTGTGGTGTTACATAGATGAATAGAAACGGGTCAAGATATAAGAGCTAGGTAGCTATATGGAGAGAAAGCCTGGGTAACAGTACCTGCGGCCTTGCTTCTTTTTCCTCCTCCTCTTCTCTGCTTTCGGAAACACAGCTCACTTACTCCCCACACTCAGGTGTGTGTTTGTGCTGTGAGTTGAGCCCTTCTCTTGCTCTGAGTGAACTGGGCCTCTGCCTAGTGTTGTGGCTGACATTCTGCTTGTGAGTTGCCCGGTTCAGCATTCCATGCCCATGGCAGACATTGTCAGTTGATCCTGGTAAGGTTTTCTGAATCGCTGCCGCCAAGCCTCTGACTCCTTCATGACACAGCAGTCTAGGTAGCCAATAGCAATCGACTAGAATTGGCTATAAGAGACAAAACCTGTGTCGCCCTCAATTTACCCTCTGCTAATCTGATTAGGGAAAGAGGGCAGAGGTCAGCTTTCCTCTCTCTCTCTCTTGCTCGCCCATGGGATCTGTTTCCATTGATTCCCTGCAGACTGATAAGGGGAAGGAGGCAAGATGCCACACACCATGCACACTCAGTGTGAGTCCCCGTGAGCACTGCCTGGGCACAGACACCTTTCCTGATGCTGAGCCCCTAGGGTGGCAGAAGGACTGAGTCCTCCTGGGAGGACTCAGGGAGGTGGGTGGGAGATGTGATCGGTCAGGAAGAGACCTGTTAGCAGGAGAGGGAGCCAGGATGCTCCAGGCTGTCGGATTCTCTCCAGATTTAAGCTAAAGAAATGGGCCAAAGCCTGGGGGAGTCTGGTTACTGATGCAACCAGGCACGATGTAGGAATAGGGCCACCCAGTTTGTCAAACAAAAGGGCAAGAAGCGTTGCCATGGTATCTGTCCTCTTCCAGTTCGGATATTTCAGAGTTGGCCAACTTATGACCCTTCCAAGACTGAGAGCAATTTTTAAGTCAGATGTGTTTTCAGGATTATTTCCTTATCCATTCATTCAAGTGTTTGTTGAACACCTCCCGAGAATCCAGTTCTGAACCAGGACATGGGGATAATTTCAGAAACAGGAGGGCTCAGTCCTGCCTGAAGGCTGCCGGGAAAGGCTGAAAGAAACACATGTCTATTGTGAAATCTGATGCGATCCCAAGGAAAGAGCAGGAAACTAAAGGCATGTGTGTATGTGTACATATACCCTTACCCACATACACACGCCACAAACATGCACACACATTGCCCCGTGGACACACCACACACACACCACACACATACCACACATACAACACCACACACACACACACACCACACACCACACATACACCATACACACTCCACACACACACACCATACATATACCACACACACACCACACACATACACACCATACATACGCCACACAAACACCACACAGCACCATACATATACCACACACACATACACCATACATACACCACACACACACCACACACACACACACACCACACACACTATATACACAAACACCATACAAACACACCATACATACACCACACACACGCACACTCCCCCGTGGACACACCACAACACACACCACACATACACCACACACACCACACACACACGTGGACACACCACACACACACACTATATACACACACACCACACACACAACCTGTGTGATGTGTGTGTGATATATGTGTGTGTGGTGTGTGTGACGTGGACACACACGCCACACACACACGTGGACACACTACACACACACTATATACACACACACCACACACACTACACACACAGCACAACACACACTCCCCTGTAGACACACCACACACACACACACCACACATACACCACACACAAACACACGTACACACACACACACACAGCAAGAAAGATGAAGATAAAACACTTTCTGCGGGCCAATACTCTGCCATGTATTTCCACGCTTCTCCTGTCTTCCCAGGCAGGAGACGCTTGCCCTATTTTAGAGAAACAGGAGAGCTGGAAATATGGAGACCACTGCTCAGCTCCGGTGTCATATGATGAGGATTCAAACGGTGTGAGCTGCAGTTAGAATCTGCTGCACTCACTCACCCACGCATGCCACTTCCCTCCCCCTCCCAGGGCCTCTCTCATTTCCTTACTTCCTGAGTCATCTGTCCACCTTTTATCCAGATCAGTTCTGCCTTCTGGTAAACCTCCCTGAGATGTCATCTTGCTCCAGCATCTTCCTCCTCCAGCCACTCTGATGTTCAAAGAGACGCCCAATCTGTAGATGCCTGTTCTGCACAATTTCGTTCCTTATTATAGTGGAGGGAAATGCTATAATATAGAGTTCTGACAGCTTTTTTTCGATTTTTTCTGAATCTTATAATTCTTTCACTTCCTCTTTGTAGGGATGGCTCACACACTGCATTATTCTCTCTCTCTCTCTCTCTCTCTCTCTCTCTCTCTCTCTCTCGCTCTCTCTTTCTCTCCCTCCCTCCCTACCTCTCCTCCCAACGTCTCTCCCTCTCCCCCTTCCTCTACGACTAGACTATGTTGTTTTCCGGCAAATATTCTTACTTTCTGAATCACTGCAGGTTGCCTGGGACCAGGGAGTTACCAGTTCCTTGTTACACAGGGTTGAGGAGGGAATGTTAATCTCAGTTACATTTGGGAAACTGAGAGGCTGCATCCTGTTCCTCAGTGTCCCTGAATTGCAGCAATGGGTATGACTATTGCTTTGTACCCATGATGGGTGTGACCACACCCAAAGGGCATAGCCAATGCTTCTTTCTGCTAATCAGAGATCAAGCCAACTATCACAGATTACCCTGATACAAGCCTATCAGGCTTCCCAGCCTCAAGTCTAGGACTGGGCCCCTTGCTACAGGTCTGTGTCCTTGTGCCTAGCTCAGGTCTACAGCCTAGGTCCTTGAATGGGAGGGTTAACTGATGTGTGAACTGGCCTAGACCGCAGGGTGCACGGGTATGCGGTTAGACACACTCTGGGTTTGTGCATACGGTTGAGATGAGCATTGAATGAGCGGGTTGGGTAAAGCCAAGGGCCATCCCCAGGGTGAGAGGGCCTCACCTGACCTGCGAAGGCTTGGATAAGATCAAAGGCCTGGTGAGGGAGAACATCCTCTCTCTGATAGTCACCGTTAGTTACATCAGGCTTCTGCGCAGCCGTCTGGCTTTGGACGGCACCAGCTCTCCTGCTTTTCAGAAGGCAGGACATGGGTTAGAACAGCACCATCCTCCCTCCTGAGGATAGACTTCAGATCTTTAAAACCAAAATTCGTTCTTTCCCTCCTTTCTCCCACCCTTCCCCTTTCCAAATTATCCTGACATATCTAGCCTCTCACAGACCCTGTAGGCCCGAGGTCTCCCCAGATTGTTCTCTTTATCTTAGTCCTTTCTAACCATAATTGTCTTCAGAAACTGAGCCCTAGTCTGGGCACAGATCATCAGCCTGCCTTCTTGAGAGTCAAATGCATTCTACATGCTTGTGTGCTAAGTAATGACCTGTGACTCGGGTCCAAAGTCTGAGCCTCCGAAAGAGCTACGGTTGCATTTTGGATAACACTTAGGGTGTTCAACAGTCAAACCCTCTCTTCTCAGACTCTTCTCTGGGAGCACAAACACCCTCCCCACTTTGGTATGCCCCGTGCTGGGGTTTGTAAGATAGGTGTTGCCCCCCACACCCCTCCCACCTATCATGACCATGCCAGCATCACGTGGTTACTCCGGTTAAGCCAAGTGCCCTGTGTTCCTCTATCAGGAAGTCACATCCTTTTCCTCAAGCCAGTCAGAAAGTTGAGAAATAGAAATTCCTATGGAGCCAGAGGGATGGAGACAGCCAAGGGAGGGCAGGGAGAGTGTGGATGGATGACGAGAGAGTAGAGATATGGGTGGGGACCAGCACTTTCCCAGCTCCTCTCGGAGTACTGTGTATAGGCATTCATTATTCTTGCCAGCATCTCCCAGGGCACTCTGGGGAGGAACTCAGCACTCTCCCCAGCACCTCCTAGGGCACTGAGGTGGAGATCCAACACTCCTCCCAGCATGTCCCAGGATTAATTAGGGTGAAGATACAGTGTTCTTCTCCCCAGAATCTCCCAGAGCACAGTGGGTAGGGACTCAGCGCACTTCTTCGCACCTCCTAGAGCACACACTGGCTCGTGTTGGAAGGAAAGCATTTGTAAATTGGAGCATCTAGTTGGAGCACTAAACGATAAAGCTCTCCCCAGAGGGGTCATTGCCAGTTAAACTGGGCAGAGCTCTTCTGACCATGATTTTGCTTAAAGCCAGGAATGTATTCGATCATTTTCTTTCAAGCTTACAGTCAGAAGGGGTTCATTAAACTCCCTTCCCAATCTCTTCAAGTGCATTTGAAATCATGGAGATGAGGGCAGGGGGGAATGGTCTCCTGGTAGCAGCTCCATGCTCAGAAAAGAGCAGACAGGAGAATCCTTCACCAAGCACATTCCTAGGTAATGGTGGTCAAAAGCCATTTGGCCTCATCCCCTAATGAAACACTCCCAACAGCCCCCATGGGCAATTCTGCTTTTGCTGGGTCTTTTCTTAGGATAGATATGCTCCGTCGTGTGAATAGCTTCATGTGTTATGCGGTGCTACCTCCTGGAAAGTGTCTATATATAGATATACATTGTGTTACACTGACAGAGACAGAGAAGCAAAGAGAGACAGAGAGAGACAGAGACAGATAGATAAAGAGAGAGCAAAGAAACTATCCCTTGGGGGCTAGATATGGCTCAGTCAGCAGCTAAGAACACTGACTGCTCTTCTAGAGAACCTGGGTTCAATTCCCAGTCCCCACACATCAGCTCACAATCATCTAAAGCTCCCGTTCCAGAGGATATGGCACCCTTGCAGACATGCAGGTAAAACACTAATGGACATAAAAATAATATATCTTAAAAATAAGAAAATAAAAGATGAGCGTGGGGACACGGCAGTTATAACAAAAATCCCTTCCCAGCGCAGGTGATGGCTCAGGAAAGACACATCTCTGGAGGTCGCCGGGCAACTTGGAGGCAGCTACACCATGAAAGAGTCGTCTCTCCTCTCCAGTGGGCACACACACACACACACTGTGTCTGTCTGTCTGTCTGTCTGTCTGTCTGTGCTTGTGTGTGTCTGTGTGTGCACAGATGTGCGAAGGGACCGTGGAGGCCAGGGGACGGCACCAGATCCCACGAAACTGGAATTCCAGATGTAATTCCAGATGTAAACTGCCCAGTGTGTGTACTGGAAACAAACTCCCGTCCTCTGCAAAATCAGCAACAGCTCTCAACTGCTGAGCCATGGCTCCAGGCCCACCCCAGCAATTGTTTATAATGGCTTCTATAACTCCAGGGAGAGACCTCATGAGTCTCTGTGCTTCCTCTAAGAGGGAATGTTTCAATCCCTCTTATAAAACGGCTGCCCAATACAGATGCAAACACAGGTTTTCTTTGATTTTCATCCAGAAGACCAGCTCCTCCCCTATCCTGCAGGAGTATGGAACCAGTTCCTACCTCGGAAAGAGTTTTGGACCTGGAGGCCAACACATGAACATCATCTGAGTTTTCAAGAGTGACATCAAAAGATCCCTCTAGACTGGAATTGAGATTTTTTTCTAAGTCCCTATTTCCGAAAAGATGTCAACAGTGAAAGCGAAGGCATAGAAGGGGTCAAGAGAAGAAGCGAAGTGAGTTCAAGGGTGTCAGCAGCTTCTTGGGGGAACCCGTGGGCCAGCTCACTTGATAAGGAAGCCACTGTGTGAAGCCAGAAAGAGCCAGAAATGAGAATGCAGATCAGAGGGACAAAGTTCACGGTGTGGTTTGAGATGGGGAGCCCAGATGTCTCTGCAGCCAGCACTCTTGAACTTCCCAGTGAGGAGAGACAACTGAGCCCTTTTGGTTCAAGCCCATCTCAGCTCATTTTCTGGGTCTTCTAATTCTCATAGGCACCAAGCATGTTCTGACTCAGGAGTTAAATGAGCCCTGACCTAGCCAGGTATTACCACCAAGACATACCTTGAACATATGTCTTCTGTTAGTCGCGGCTCCCACATCTTTGTATGAGGGGCCTGGGAAAGATTCCGGTTTCCTATTCCAGATTCGTACAGTTGTCAGGCTCTATGCCAAGGAAGAGAACAGCGCCCCATTCACCAATCACCCATGCCTGCCATAGAAATGAGAATCAAAGAGAAGGATGTGTGTGTAGCATCCCACCTTCGCCCCATCAAGCCATGTCCGCCATCTCTCCTTTGTCTTCTGTTACCTGCTGCTCTGCACGGCACCACTACTGGACTGTGATGGCTAATCGTGGCTGTCAACTTGACCAGGTCTGGAATCAGTTAACATGCAAGCTTCTGGGCTCTCCTGTCAGGGGTCTTCTTTGTCACATTATCTGAAGTGGGAAGACACAGCCCACATATGGGCAGCACCTTCTGGTGGCAGCCCAGATAAAAGGTCATGGAAGAAACTGCATTTGCCTGCTTGCTGCTTTCATGCTTGCCAGTAAGTCCATCCACCCATTCTGTTGCTGCAGCATCCCTTCACTGTTATTGGAGTCAAATTCTTCAGGATTCCAGTGTAGATTGAAGATCAACAGCTCCCAGGAATCCCCTGGGCCTTCGGCACTAGCTTGGGACTGCTGAGACATCCGGCCTCAAGGATTGGGCAGCTACTGGATTCTTGGCTCTCCAGTATGAGGCAGCCATTATTGGCTGTAGTACCCAGACTACATTCTCTAAGGTAAGCCAGTCTAATAACAAACAAACCACACACACTCACACACACACACACACACACACACACAC
>LOEQ01004229.1:222849-242512 GCA_001685075.1 Bramus lutescens
GACTTCCATCATCCTGGTCCCTGCCTTTAGACTTCCATCATCCTGGTCCCTGCCTTTAGACTTCCATCATCCTGGTCCCTGCCTTTGGACTTCCATCATCCTGGTCCTCACCTTTGGACTTTCATCATCCTGGTCCTTGTCTTTGGATTTCCTTTGCTGTGTTCCTCAATGGTCAATGAAAGAAAAATTGAAAATGATGCTGAATGTTTAACAACGTTCTTCTTATTATTCGTTTCCTCAATTGGCAGACACTAAAGTGCGGCTGCTTTGGGAAAGCCTGGAAGCTGCTAATGATAGACTTGCAGCAGAGATTCCCAAGGCAGCCTGACAGTCCACCTCCAGCTGTGCCCCAGGGAGGCTCTTCTGCTTAGAGATTGCCTAGAGTCGAGTAGACTGGACTTTGCATTCTTTGAAAATGGGGGACAGATATTTGATGAACGCAGTCATTCCCAGTGTATCAGATCATTGCATGGATCAGCCTCTTACCATGAGCCTCTTTCAGCACAGATTCAGCCTGTGCCCTCATGTTTGGGGTGTAGAATCTGCTTTTAAAACCGCAGCAACTTGGAGTACTGAAGGCATTTATTTGCCAGCTGGTGTGAGCTACCCACTAGGGAAACCCGTGGACCTGCTCAGGAACTCACACCGTGAAAGAAGATCCAGCATTTAAGTGGAAAGCCCCCACCTCCCCATGTCCTTCCCAAGAGTTCCTTCATTCTTGTTCCTCTGAACCATGAGCAATACCAGTGGGGTTGCTAATGAGCTCAAAGCTGGTACTGAGCTGCATTGATGGAAATGGGACTTGTTATTTAGTACAATGGATTTAAGACTTGGGTTCTCACCACAGGAATGGTGATAGTCAAGACAAACAGGTTGGCTAAGAAATCTAAGCCCCATTTCTCTAATAGTGATGGTGTTTGAGACTTGAACCCCACCTCTTGTCTAAATGCTCTGTGTCTAGCCAACACTACACCCAGCTAATTGTTTGAAGGTACTGACTGCTTGCTGCTCAGGGTAAGAAGAGCCCCATCCTCTTCCAAAAGCCCTCATGTTTGCATGGGGTGGGCATTAATAAAGGGATTGGTGGGGGCATCTAAAGGGCAGGCAACTGGATTTTTGTGGTGCTTAGTACAAGAAATCAAGCTAGGATCTTTGTGCTTGTAAGGCAAGCATTTTACTGACTATGCCATCTCCGTAGCCAATATTTAATAGTCTTTTATTGACTTTTTGTTGGATGGAGGTCCTCTTATTGGTTCCTGGCTGTTCAGCCCTGAAATATACACACAGAAACTATATTATTTAAAATACTGCCTGGCCTATTAGCTCTAACTTCTTATTGGATAGCTCTTAATTTATCCCATTTCTAGTAATCTGTGTATTGCCACGAGGCTGTGGCTTACCTGATAAAGTTCCAGCATCTATCTCTGGCAGGGCTACATGGCTTCTTTCAGACTCCACCTCCTTGCTCTCAGCATTTATTTTAGTTTTCCCTGCCTACCTAAGTTCTGCCACATCAACAGGCCAAGGCAGTTTCTTTATTCATTAATGGTAGTCATAGCACATGGAGGGAAAAACCTACATCACATCCCCTTTTCTGTTTAAATAAAAAAGGACATCTGCTCTTGGCATCACCAATTAATTTTGGGTGACTGTCTAGGCAGCGAGATGTCTCTGTCATTTCCAGAGTTTTTGGAAGTTGCTTACAATGCACTTCCTGTTTACTTGGTAATATTATATCCTTCTGGAGTCGTTGATAGAGTTGAAGAATTTACAGTTATAGTTTTCCTTAGTTGTGATAAAAGATAAAGTAGATATAAATATTGTAACTATAATTCTTGCTTGATACCTGCTTTGTTATATGTAATTTTACTATATTAAAGTTAAAACCTTCCTATTTACTTAATAGGAAGTTTTTTCCTATTTATCTAATAGTAGGTGAGGGAAACTAAACTGAATGCTGGGAGAAAGGAGACAGAGTCAGGGAGAAGCCATGTAGCCCCACTTGAGACAGATGCCAAAACTTTAGCTGGTAAGCCACAGCCACACGACCATACAAAGATTAATGGAGATGGGTTAAATTAATATGAAAGAGTTAGCCATTAAGAAGCTAGAGCTAATGAGCCAAGTAGTGATTTAATTGATATAGTTTCTATCTTATTATTTTGGTTCTGGGTGGCCTAGATGAACAAGCAGTTCCTTTCAACAACTTTTGATTGACAGGACTTCCATAATTATTCAATAGTATTAGAACTTATGAGGAATTCAAGGGACAGCCTTGATGGCCCCAATAAAACACACACAGATACTTAACAATCTCAAAGACAAAATTGTCATTTCCCAAAGTAAGAATGTAGAAAAGTCCTGTCAGGTATTTTCAGAGCCCCCAAATCCACCAAAATGAAAAATCAATGCTAATAAGTTGATAAATGAGACGGTGGTTATTCTCATTGCTAAGTGATTATTATTATTATTGGCAGAGGGAGAACAACTCTCTGCCAGGTTCCTTTAAACAGTTGGCTCCTCTCATGCATTTAAATTTTAACTTCATTTACAAAAGCATTCATTTCTGTGTATTTCAGGCCCACTGCCTTCAAGAAACACCAATTGCATCTTTCATGAGGCACAGGCCTTCCTGGCCTCCCAGAGAAACCCTCCTGCTCTTTGGTTTTGTTTTTAGAATGTGGTCTTTTGGGAGGGCAAGATCCCTGTCTCCTGGAAGTCTGAGACTTCCCAGCACTGGAATGCATTTTAGGACATCAATTCCTATTTATTGATGCTGATGAGACCAACAGAAGCAGAGAGGGGCTTCTTCACTTCCTCCTGGGCTCCGTGAACTGCAAATTGGTACCAGAAACTATTTCCTCCAGGGATGTGGATTTTTTGGGCACTGAGATGTTTTGATGGGTAGTGACAAGACCCCCAAACTCTCCAATTTATTGCTTATTAATCTCCTGCCAAATATTCCCTAAGCATAAGCCCTCACCCACATTTAATTTCAAATTTATCTCATGTGTTGCAGGGTAGGCTGATCTATGGCTTCTTAGAGCAGGCTTTCTGTCATGCAAGCTGCTTTCACATGATGGGATTAAGATGTACTTGGTGTTTGGGGATCCAGTGAGAGCAGAGGCCTGGAAGGTGTTGATTTGCCTTTCATGAAAGAAAGGGCTCCCAAAGTAGCCCTCTGTGGGTTGAGAGCGATCTACAGCACCTGGAAACTTGCTAGGGATGCATGCACCCCACACCACTTGAGCTGGAGCCAGAGGTGGTCCAGCGGGTTCATATTTTCAGAAGGCTCCAGGTGATGCCAAGGCCCTGGAAACTCAGAAACACTGTTCAGAGGCTCAAACTTTACCCAGAGGGCCAAGTTTCACCGCCCCCTGCCCTGGCCAGTGGTGGTCTGTGAGGTCCCACAAACAATACGGGGTTCTTTTCTAATTTCCAGAGGGAGCTTCAGAGACTCAAGATATGTGGAAGCCGCAGAATTTTTGTAGAGAGAGAAGAACACACAAGTAAAAGAAAGTAGTCCCAGACTCAGAACAGTGAGTTTGTCCATGCTGTCCTTGATTAACAGCCAGGTTTTCCCAGCATGCCTCACCCAAGTCCTGTAACCCCACCTCCAAACTCCTCATACCACACTACAGTCAGGATATTTGGATGTTCCCCAAATGCCTGTGTTAGAGGCTTGGTCCCCAGGGTGGCACTATTGGGAAGTTGTGGCAAGTTTGGAGGTCCTTAGGTCCTTGGTGTGGCATCCTTGGATGATACAGTGGGAGGTCCAGCCCTTTCCTCCTCCCCTTTTTATCATTGGCCATGAGATGGCCAGTTTTTCTCTGTCGTGTGCGGCTACCCTGTGATGCTACCTAACTATAGATACAAAAGCAAATGGGCCAACTCACCAGACATGGTAACTTCTCTTGCTTTGTAAGCCAAGTGTCTCGGGTGTATTGTTATACTGCTAGAAAGCTGACCATCACATCCACTCCTCCTGGGCCAGCTCTTGGTCTTCCATGGTGAAAAGGTCACGAGGGAAGGGAACAGGGGACATGAACCTGGGCTAAGAGCTCTGCATGCTAAGAGCTGAGCCACGGGGCGTGGTGATGGCACAGTATCAGGGCCTTTCTTCCGAGGGAAGATCTTCCTCATTCCTTCCCACAACTCTGCCAGGAGTCAAACTTCCAATCCTGCCTCCTTCTTTGCTGACCTGGCTGGTCCCTCCACCTCCTTGACTCTGCTGCCTCCCAGCCCTTCATCTAGCTTGTGGAAGTGAGAAAGAGAACTTTCCAGTCATGGTTTGGTTGCCTGTTTTTGCCCTAAAGTCCAGCTGTCCATCTTTGTGACTGACTCCTGCACACCCGACAGTGAGGGGGCGGGAGGGCCAGGAATGCTAAGAGCCATGCTTTCACTGAAACCCCAACACAGGGTGACAGAATCAGCCATTTCGGGATTAAAGTTGATGGTGACTGGTCAGGCATTATTGTGAAAATACAAAATCATGACAAGGGGTTGTTCCTTGAGATGCTTTTGTTTTTAGCTGAATTCCTGTGCGGAGACAGGGCCTGGATTCTCTTCCAGGGCAATGAAGACATGAGACTTAGTCTGTCCTGCGAACACAGGAGCTCTGCTCAGACCTCTGGCTCAGCTTCCTTTCCTGGACAAGACACCTTCCCTGAGACAAATGCTGAGTCCTCTGTAAACGCTGCAGCCCTCACAGGCCATTCATAACTTAGAACTCCACTTGACCTTACAACAAAGTCAACCCATTTTTTTCTTCTCCTCATTTTTTCCATGTGAATTTCTTTTATTTACCAGCATATTTGTTTGCATTTTATGTTTATGAGTATTTGCCTGCATGTATGTATGTGTACCACATACATGCCTGGTGCCCATGGAGGTCAGTGAAGGGTGTTAGGTCCTCTGGAACTGGAGTTACAGATGGTTGTGAGCTTCCACATGGTCCTGGGAACAGAATCTAAGTCTTCTGAAAGCACACTTAACCTTTGAGTCATCTCTCCAGTCCCCTTCTTTTATTTTTTATTTATTAATTTTTTATTATGTATGATGTATGCGTGTGTGCGCTTGTTACTGTGGAGGTCAAAGGTTGACATGGGTTGTCTTCTGCTGATTTCCACTTTATATTTTGAGACAGGGTCTCTCACTGCCCAGAACTTGATGTGTTTCAGCTAGACTAACTGTTCAGAAAGCCCAAGAGCTCTACCATCTCTTCCTTGTATTGGGGAGGGGGGGGATGTCACCATGCCTAATTTTCAGGTGGGTTCTGGGGATCTAAACTCAGGTCCTCATACTTGTCTATTAACCGCTTGATCTTCTGAGCTCTATTTCAAATCCTTGACAACTTCTGTCCTAGTTAGAGTCACCTCTACTGTAATGAAACACTATGAACAAAGCAAGTGGAGTGGTGGGGGGGTTCACTTGGCTTATACTTCCAAATCAGTGTTCATCTTTGAAGGAAGTCAGGAACTTGAGGCAGGAGCTGATGCAGAAGCCATGGCGTCTTGCTTAATGGCTTGTTCCTCATGGCTTGTTCAGCCTGCTTTCTTATAGCACCCAGCATCACCAGCCCAGGGATGGCGCCACCCACAATGGGTTGGACCCTCCCATATCAATCACTAGTTAAGAAAATGCCTTGCAACAGGATGCTACGGAGGCCTTTTCTCAATAGAGTTTCTCTCCTTTTGTAACTTTAGCTTGTGTCAAGTTGACATAAAACTGGTCAGCACACCTCTAAACTCTCCCTTCCCTTCATCATTCTCCATGAAGAGAAGCCACTCACGGATCTGGAAATAGGAGTTACAAGGATTCCGTACTAGGGTATCTGAGTGGACTCTTGCATGCACGTTTCTCCTGTTGGGAGGCTGCCTTTTCACCATCAAGCCACACACTCCCTTTAAGATAAACACCACCCTGTGAGCACTCAGGTAGTGCTGAGGTAATGACTCAGTGCTGAGGAGGAAATTAAAGGAGCCACCGCCTGTTTTCTTCAGTTCTGCCACCTGGACCACAGTGGCAGATCCAACAGCCCCAGACAGTGCACGTGAAGAGCCTTTGCTCAGAGCAGTGGCCAGCCTGAGGATGTTGCACTTGGGTTTAGAGATGTGTGTCTCTGACTTTTGCTAGGACTGTGCTGCACGGGCACCTCTGGGAGTGAGATGCATTCCACCTCCAGCCTGCGGTGGGAAGCAAATGAAAGTCAGACTGTATTCTATTTCCCCAGAAGCCTCTGTTCCCTCAGAACCACTAAAATAATAACCAATGCGGGTGACTCAGGTGAGACAGGGACCAGAATTATGTTGTACATCACAGGCTCCACTCACATGATCAAAGAGAAAGCCAAACCTAAACCTAAAGCGGGTACTTCTCCAATAAACCCTTCCTTAGAAAAGCAAAAATCTGTGTGTGTGGTGTGCATGCACACACAACACCACACACCACACACACACACACACACACACACACACTCACAGGAGAGCAGATGCCTGCAGAGGCCAGAGGCAGAGGATCCCCTGGAGCTGGGGTGACAGACGATTGTGAGCATCCTGATGTGGGTATTGGAAACTGAAATTGGGTGGGCATGTGTGTTAATGGGCAAGTGTCTTCCTAAGAGATTGACGCTCCACTCCCATAACACACCAGTGTCATGCTACACAGTCAGACATCAGACACGAAGTCACTGCAGGGCCCAACTTCTGGTTGGTTTGCATGGACACCAAGGACAGGTGATTGATATTGTTTATTATTCAACCCAGGGTTTCTCTTCTTTTAACTTTATTTTTGTGTGTAGTGGTGTGTGTGTGTATGTGTATGTGTGTGTACATGTATGTACGTGCCCTGTGGAAGTCAGAGGTCAACACTGGGTGTCTTTCTCAATCACTCTCCACTTTCTTTTTAAAGATTTGTTTTGTTTTATGAGCCTTTTGCCTGTATACATGTATGCACACCATACGCATGTAAGACCCACAATGACCAGAAGAGGGCACTGGATGCCCTGGAACTGAAGTTACAGGTGGTTGTGAGCGACCATGAAAACCAAAATCACTGTGGAAACCAAACACGGGTCTTCTAAAAGAGCAGCCAGAACTCTTAACCACTGAACCATCTTCCTGCACCTCCACTTATTTATCTATTGAGACAAGATCCTTCACTGAATCTGGGACTCACTGATTCAGCTAGGCTCACTGGCCAGAGAACCCCTGGGATCCTCTTGCCTCTACATCTCTAGTGTTAGGACAAAGGGCATGTACGTGGCTTTCACGTGCGTGCTGGAGATCTGGATTCACTCTCCGACTGAAGCACCTCCCTGACTCCAGCCCAGGTCTCCTAGCTGTAATACCCCAGAGAGAAACGACAAAGGGGCTAGCAGGCTGCATGCTTCCAATCCAGCAATCGTGTGTGCCTTGGCAGTTATCCACAATTTCCTGCATTCAGAGAAAGGAGTGAGCATCTAATGTCCAGGGATCCCTGCACAGCCCCAGCAAGATTTGAACTGCCAACACTACATGGACAGCCGCCTCAAGGGAAGTGGGCAACAGCTTATTTTCCATCTGCACGTTCAGGGGGCAGTGCAAGAATCACATACAAAATAAACCACACTTAATTGCCAAACCACTTCCAGACTTCACGAATATGTTCTTACCCAACTTTCCACTGTAAAGGATTATGTTTAGATCTTTCGTTTTTAAACGGGAACAGCTGCGCTGGACTGGCAGGCGGCTCCACCGAACAGATGTGTATTTCTGGAGGAATCGATTTGCCGTTTTATTATTATGTCATTGCATTTGGTTTATTGCTGAGCAATTTACATTTGAAGCCACAACTCGCTTATGAACTAACAATAATAACCATGGCCTCCAGGTAGGGCTATTTATCTCAGGAGAAAGATCTGCTAGACGATGCAAAAACCTGAGCCATTATTATTAGCAATATGCCATAAGAGGAATATCCTCATTTTAGGGCTTAACTGCTGCTCTAGCCAATTCTGCAGCTTGCTGGGGGAAATCTTTGCTTTAGATTACTCAGGAAAGCATATTTCGTGTAGGTGTGCGCACGCACGGCAAGTCCACACATGTGCAGGCATGCATGAGGAGATGAGAGGCCAATCCTAGGAGGTGTTCCTCAGATGTTATCCCTTGGTTTGCTTAGCTGGCTTTGGCTTTTTGTTTGAGACCGGGTCTCACATGTAGATCAGGCTGGCCTTGAACTTGCAGCGATCTACCCGCCTCTGCCTCTCATGCCTCCCATTAAAGGTCAGGGCTACCACATCCAGTTCACCTTGCCTTTTTGAAACAGCTTCTCGTACTGGTCTGGAGCTCAGCAACTCAGCCAAAATGGCCGACCAGTGAGCCCCAAATATCAAACTGGTTGCTTCCCCAGTTCTGAGGATTGCACGTATGTGCCATCACACCCAGCTTTTTCTTGGAGTGATGAGATCAAACCAGATCCCATATTTACCCAGCATGTATTTAGCAGCAGAGCCCTCTCCCCACTCCTGCAGGAAGTATATTTTTAAATCCAGTGTCTCTCAATTAGGCTACACTAGACCCTGTCTCAGAACCACAAAAGTCAGAAGAAACGTCTGCCACGTAGTAAAAGACACAGAAATAGACTCTTTGGCATCAAACGAGCCTGGTGTGAAACGAGACCCGCTGTTTGCTAGCTGCGGGAAGCCGAACCATTGGTTTCTTCTCTCAGGTGCTTCTTCCACAAAATGGAGGAATGATTTTCACATTATTCAAAATTAGAGCTAAAAAGAATGGCTACATAGAAAGAGGAGAATGGTGGTTTCCCAAACCCTGTGGATGAAGCGGGAAATAGAACCGGGGGAGACAATGCGGAGGGGTGGCTTTTGTGCGCCTTTTCTTCGGGACACATGAACAAGCACCCCTTTGCTCCAGATGGGGCAGTGGTGACAGACCAAAGAAATGACTCCCCCAAGTCTAACTTGGTGAACCTGTGAGTTTGTTGAGGTGATTTACAGGATCATGGGTGAGGGGTTTACTCACATGGGTGACTCTAAGCCCCCAGTCACCAAAAAGCCCACCCCAGCATGGGCAAGGACTCACAAAAGCTACATAAGCAACATTCCTGGAACAAGGTACCCAACTGCCAGGGAATTCAGCCAAAGAATCTTCCCCACAGTAAGTGATGGGGGAACATTCTTGGGAATCTGTAACTTTCTTAGGCTCTTGAGCTTCATGGGCGCCACTGTCCTTCCAGACGCAACTGTTTCAATTTGGAGCAAGTAGCAACACAACAGAGCCCCGCCCCTCCCCCTTGGGGGGGGAGGGTTACAGTTAAAAGGAACAGGCAGCATGCACCATTGTTGCAATGCATAGTAGGGTTATCACAATTAGCAATGATGAAACACTTTTCAAAATGGAAACCAGAGCCACCCAAATCCATGCTGACCAGATCTGAAGGATACATTAGGTACTTTCTTAGATGTGACTAGGTCGCTGAGATGTGTGCATCAAATAATCACATTTTATCCTGTGCCACATTTATCAGTATTACTAATTATTATTTGTCAATTAAAGAGCCCCAATGTTTAAGCATGGGCAGGGGATGAAGCTGCACCAGGTGGGTAAATGTCTATGGAGTGCTGGGGTGTAGTGCGTGTGATTTGTCCATTCTGCTGTCTGGGCTGTGGCAGACGTTCAGGTCAGCCAGTGACTCTGACCTGCCACATTTGTATACTGGTGTGTGGACTAGAGCCGCGGTTTATTTCTAGTGTTTATATTGTATAAGCATTGCAGATTTATCTTGCAGTGAGTTGATACAAGCTGACAGGAATAAGGGTCCTGAGCAGCCAGGTGTCAAGTGGGAAGAGCAGGAATCGAGAAATAAAGAAGGCAAAGCAATAGCTGAGACCAGGAGAGCTTGCGTAAGCGGATGACGTACGCCAGTCGAGTTTACCTTACATGCTGTTTTCAGGGGAAATAGTCAAGGTCAGCAGAAAGCTAAGTCAGACAATGTTGGCAGAGAGAACACCAGATACTCAGGCTCAGCCCCCTTGAGGAAAGTCCAGGGGGGGCGGTCAGATCCCCAGAAACAACATCTTTGTCTCCTTCAAGGCACTAGCCCCAGACTCAGACTGGACCTTGCCAAGTCTGCTCCTGGACTAATGTTCCCTTTGTCTTTTCATCAGGGTCTCTGGGAAAGCCTTGGGCTGCTCTGTCTTCTGACAATAAATCCCAATGAAGGGAAGCGCCTGGAAAGAAGCTGTTCCTCCCACAAGGCTGAGTAACTGTTGGAACCCCAGAGACTGTAGAGAAGTTAGAATGTTGCAGGTCCAGAGTCTAATTACAGTTTAGCTCAGGCCCCTTCACAGTCATCCCTTGCCCACTTCCCAGGCGGACCGAACATCCTTGTGATTGTCAAAACAAACAAACAATACACAAAACAAAAAAAACTTTGGTATATGTTAACTCAGACACTCCCTCGCTTCCACCAACGGCAGAGCCAACGACGTCATCAGCCAGCATCTGAGGTCTATAGCTGAGCTTCCCTGATTTGCTGTAACTGCCTACCTGGTGTTCCCACCAATCTCTGTTTTTCAAATGTCTTAATGTATGACTTGCTCTGTTCTGTTACTAAAGAAGCTTCATGAAATTGCTGTCCTGTTGGAAAGTGGGATTTTGGGTGACCTAACCTTACTGTGGTCCCAGGCCAATGGTCACTCATATTTAGCTCCAGAATAAATCCTTTATTCTCTTTCGAAGCTTTGCTCCTTTCAAGGACTCCGATTTTGCAATGCCAATCACGTGGCCCTGGGAGCTGGTCTGAAACCTGAAACACCACCCCTACACATGGTCACATCCCTACCACACATTCCTCCAGAGAGCATCCAGCTGAGATGAGACACATGGCGCGATGAATATGGGCCACCATGAGCCAGAATGTTGTAGTGTATGATTTGGTGGCGATAGCTGAGGGCACACTGGCATTGGGGGCAGGCTCTGAGTGGGACCTTGAACTCTCTGTCTAGAGAGCCTCTTTGTTCTGCCAACTCTTGGCTTTGCTGAGCTCCCCCCAACCCCCCAACTTTGAAGGCTTTGTGTGGACAGCCTGAACTCTTTCTCCTGGTGCGTGTGCCTTCTGAGTTTTGTCATCCAAATAGGCTTCCTAATTTCAGACTATTGGCAAGGTGACTACCTTTCAGGCATGAACTGCGTTCAGTATGGTCCATAGGTCTTAAGCATGGTTTGATCACCTTTGACCAGGAACCAGTTCTGATAAATGCATACACAGGTTGCCATTGTTTTGAGCCTCAGTACTTTAGATGACCTGTGTCAGTTGGGAAACTTCCTAAAAGTAGGAAGGGACAGTCTGTGTCCTCTGTCATTTTTCTGCACATGTTTGGGACTTATCCTTGCTCCATGTATTAGTAACTGTTTGCTTTTTCTCCTTTTTAGTTCTCCGTAATATTCCAGTGTACGGTTATCCCATAATTCATTCATCTATTCTCTCGTTGGGGAACATCTGAGCTATTATATGTTTGGGGCTATTGACAATGAAGTGGCTATTGGCATTTTTGTATGGTAACATTTTATTTGCTTTTGGAAGTTAGACCCGCGGATGGGAGGATTGCTAGACATTTACCATTTTAAGGATGTTCCAGTTTCCCGTGCTATCATTTTATATTCAGGCCTGCAACCTGTGAGAATCCTAGCTGTTGGACTGCATACCTTTCTCATTGCCCGTCTTTATTTTTAGAACAAGACTATATTATGGCTATTTACTGTGGGTCATGCATGGCATACATGTGGGGGTCAGAGAACAGCTTGTGGGAGTAAGTTCTTAACTTCCACCATTTGAGTCCCAGGGAGCAAACGCAGAATTCAGGTTGTCAGACTTGGCTGCAAGTCTCTTTCCCCTCTGAGCCATCTTGCTGGCCCCAATGTCAGTTTTTAGCTTTGGATATCTGAATAGGTGTGGATAGTCTATAAGCTGAACACATGGCCATCGGTTTTCATTTGTCTTTGATGGTGCTGGAGATGAACCCATGGCTTTGTACATGCTTGGAAAGTGTTGTATTCTTAAGCCTTATTCCCATCCATGACCATGTTCTTATTGGTTATCCACATTTCTCCTATTGATATTGTTTATAGATCTTCTCTTGTGAGCTAATTATTATCAGTCAAGCAATTTGGTCTTTTTCTTGAGTTGTTTTCCATTGTTGAGTTATAGAAGGTCTTTACATGTTCTAGATAGGGGTCTTTTGTTGGCTGTACATATTGTGTAGATTTTTCCTTAGTTTGTGGTAACATTCATGAATATGTATATGTGTATGTGTATACTGTATATGATTTGAAACAGCTCAAGCTGGCTTCAAACCTGCTATGTAGCTGAGGATGACTTTGAATTTTTGATCCTCCTGCCTCATTTCCCCAGATCTGGGATTTCAAGTATGTCCCAGCCCACTTTGTTTATGCCGTGCTGGGGGTGTAACCCAGGGTCAGTGCTAGACAAGTCCTGTACCACATGACTTATATGCTAGGCCCTCTTTCATTTTTCTTAAGGGTGAGTGGTGCGGGAGAATTGTCTGTAATCTGTCAATCATGTTTTAAATAAACACTGGTTGGCCAGGCAAGAAGTATAGGCAGGAAAATCAGACAGGAAGTAGAAATGATGCNGAATTCTGGGAAGGAGGAAGTTGATTCCTCCCAGTCCTGCTCAGACCACCAAGGAAGCAGGATGTGACCTGCCAGCTGAAAAAGGTACGGAGCCTATGGCTAAAATAGATAATAATAATAATGGGTTAATATAAGTTACAAGAACTAATAAGAAGCTTGAGCTAATGGGCCAATCAGCTTTATAACTTATAGAGATCTCTATGTGATTTTCTTTGGGGCTAAACAGCTGTGGGAACCGGCAGGACAGAAACCCCCAACAAGCAGGCCCTGCTTCATTGATGCAGGTGAGCTAAAGATTTTGAATGTTAGGGCCAATCTATCAATCATTTCATCTTATTTTTCTTGGTTCTTGTTATCTAAGAAGTCTTTGCCTAACCTGAGGACAGGCAGATGTATCTGTATATTTTCTTCTAAGGCTTCTGTGGCCTGTGGCTTTTACATCTGCTGTTCAGTCCATCCAAAATGAGCGTTTATATTCTGGGTGAGGTAGGGACAAAGGTCTGATTATCCTTCCAGTATCCACAGATTTTACTATTTGTCAAAAAAACTCTTCCCATTCGTCCTTGGGCTGCCTGTTACTCCTGTCAGCCATCTGTCTGTGAGCCTACATCTAGACCTGCCTGTCCCTCCAGGATAACGCACCCATAGTTATTAGACCCTCACAGCACATCTTAAAGTCAGAAAAAAGCAACTGTTCCAATCTTGTCCTATTAAATGTTATTTTTGCAGTCTGTGTCATTTGCATTTTCCAGGACATTTTGGGATCAACTGATTTAGATGCTGGAAAAAGAGATGACTAGGATTTTTGTTTGATTAGAGCAAAATCTATAGATCAGCTTATGAGGAGATGTGAGCCCAGAATAACCCTGTGCGTTCTAATCCAGATCCCAAGACATCGCTCTATTCTGATTTCATTCTCTAGTTTTTGTCATCACTTTTTCCATCTTTTCAACGAATGATCTTGACATCTATTTAACCCCCTACCCCAAGTACTGTGTGCTTTGGGATGCTGCCTTAAGTAGTATTCTTTGTGAGATTTCCAGTGGCTCACATGCAGAAACGGAATTTGCTACACTGACTCTGGAGTTGTACGGCTGGTAACTCACGGTCTGCTCAAACACAGATTTCAGCAGAGCCTTTTCACTGGTTCTCGTCCTATGAGTCATGACCCACTGGGGGTCCAATGACCCTTTCACAGGGGACATCTAAGACCATAAGAAAACAGATGTTTGCATTATGACTCAAAACGTAGCTAAATTGGGGGGGTCATCGCATTAGGAATGTTGAGAACGACTGCTCTAGAATTCTATGGGTATNGCCCACTGGGCCATCGTCCTAGCCCCGCTCCTGGCTTCCTGAACTGGCCAGGTGCTATGGGTAATAACACAAGCAGGCTCACTTGCAGCATCACAGCAAGTGCGCAGTGTGTCAGCAGCCGCTGAATTTTCATACTCTGACAACTTGAGAAAAAGTCTTTCTATTATCTTCTTTTTTTTTTAAATCATGAATTAGTACTTTTGACAAATGCTTTTCTCCATCTGGCTAAATCACCATGTCATATTTCCCTTTGGTCTATCAGCACGGTGAGTTTTACTAAAAGATTTTTACTGTGTTAAATACACTAGCATGTCTGAGACAAATTCTATGAAGTCATGGTGGACTGTCGTCTCACTTTTGATTTTTATTTATGTATGATTTAAAACAGGGTATCATATAGCCCAGGTGGATCTCAAACTCTCTATCGCTAAGGCTGGCCTTGAACTTACTATGTTGCCAAGGCTGACCTTGAACCCCTGATATTTCTGCTGCTATCTTTCAGGTGCAGGAATTATAGGGATGAACCAGCATCTCTGTTACTGTTTTTAATGTCCAGAGAATTGAACCTTTTCTGGCCATGCACACCCCTCAATCCCTGTTTGCCTGTGAGGTTTGCATGCATTTCTTGCCTTCTGAAGACAATGGCACAATGTGTCACGGGGCTAGAAGTGGTTCTTTTAGCTTACTTTTGTTTCTCTCATATGACCAAGAGTGTAGTAACAGTTACAATTAGGAGAACAAACCATTTCTGGTTACAATGAGTGAGAAGTACTGTCTAAGCAGGGGGAAGAAGCAACTGGAGTGTGAGTTTATTAGTCACGGAGGAAGGAGACAACACCAGTGCTTTCTGTGGAGCTCAGAGTGGGGGGCCAGAGTCCAGTTCTGTGTCTCATAAACTCCAAACCAGGAGGCCTTATGTAATTGGACTTTAGGGGTGGGTCTTTATTACAATCTATCCTGGAGCCCTTTTGATATTTCTTCAGTCCTCTGGAGCCAGAGAAAGTCCAGGATTTTAATATTATTTTCATTATGTTCAACACCTTCCCCTCCCAAAGTAGAAAAAAAATGCTGCTGATTCTACACCTCACTACACATTATCATGGGCATCTCCAGACTCCAGGTGTCCATTGCTGTGGACATCAGTGGACCACAGGCATCCATAGACCATGGGCATCCATAGGCCACAGACATCCACAGATTATGGGCATCCATGGTCCGTAGACGTCTGTGGACCATGGGCATCCACAGGTCACAGACATCCATGGACCATGAGCATGTACAGACCACAGACATCCACAGACCTGTGGGATGGGGGTCACTGTTTGCTGTGGGGCTTATCCTGGGTACTGTAGGGTATTTAGTAGAGTTGCTGGACTCTGCTCACTAGATGCCCATAGCCCCTGTACTACCCTGTTCCACTTCCCAGTATGACAACCAAAACTAGATCCAGGTATCACTAAATGTCCCAGAGACCAGACATAGAGGGGTCTACAGCAAGCATTAATTACATTGGCTTGGTTCTAGTCATTGTGGCCAACATACCTGACAAAACAATAGGAACAAGGAAGAATGGCTCATTTTGGTGTACTGTTTCTAAAAGTTCAGCCCATCATTGATGTGGGATTTCCCTCTGTATGCTGGCTGTGATTACCATTGGTTAATAAAGAATTGCTTTGGGCCTATAGCAGAGCTATAGGGGAACAGAGCTAGGCGGGGAAAACTAAACCGAATGCTGGGAAAAAAGGGCGGAGTCAGAGAGATGCCATGTAGCTCCACTGGAGACAGATGCCAGAACTTTAGCCGGTAAGCCACAGCCATGTGGTAATACACAGATTAATAGAATTGGGTTAAATTCATATGTAAGAGTTAGCCAATAAGAAACTAGAGCTAATGGGCCAAGCAGTGATTTGATTAATATAGTTTCTGTGTGATTATTTCAGGGTTAAGCATCCTGGAACCAAGAAGCAGCCCTCCTCCTCCTACACATTGTGGTGGGCAGTAACATTCCCTGCTGTGGGAATGTGTAGCAGAGACTGTTCAAATCACAGAAGACCAGGGGGCAGAGAGAGTGGCAGGAGGTAGGAGCCAGGCTATAACCCCAAAGGTCCACTGCTACCCTCATCGGGATGTTTCAGTCAGCTAGATACCATTCCCTAAAGGCTCCCCATCCCTGCCACCTTCCAAAATAGTGCCACCCACTGGAGAAAACAGGTTCCAGATGTGGGCCTATGGGGCAATGTCTCAGATTCAGATCTTAACCTTGATCCAGAGCATTCAAGACAATCAGAAATGGAGGAAGCAGCAGAGGGATGAAAAATAAGAAGCCAAACTTGGGGCCAGGTACTCACTACACCCTAGTCTAGGCCTCTTAGTAATATTATTAAAATTATTGTTTTATAGGACTTCAGTGTTGGACGGAGGGGGGCACTTGTTCTTCCCAGCTGCTCGGCTAGCTTATACCCGAAATAACCACATAGAAACTGTATTAATCAAATCACTGCTTGGCCCATTAGCTCTAACTTCTTATTGGCTAACTCTTATATATCAATTTAACCCATATCCATTAATATGTGTATCGCCATGAGGTCGTGGCCTGCCATCAAATTTCAGCGCATCTATCTCTGGCAGTGGATCCATGGCGTCTCTGACTCCGCCCTTCTTCCTCCCAGCCTACAGCCTAGCTTTCCTCGCCTAGTTCTGTTCCTCCCTGCCATAGGCTCAGAGCAGTTCTTTCTTCACTAACCAATAAAAGCAACACCAAGACAGAAAGACCTCCCACACCACTTCAGGAGTACTCACTCAGAGAATGTAATTGCCTTACTCAAAAATCATGGCTAATCAGTAACTATAGCCAACTCCACCTGGAGTCACAGAACAGAGCAAAACCTTGGCCTTGACTGGAGCTGCTGTCATATTACCATAGGCGTACGGGATTCCAGATTTGCACTGCCACATCTGGATTGCTGTGGGTGTGAGGTCCTTACCCTTGTGCAGCAAGCGCTTTACCTGCTGAGCCATCTCCCCAGCCCTACAGTCCATTCAAAATATTATGTAAGTTTTCAATTCTTATTACATTTGTGTGTGTGTGCGTGGGCGCATGCTTGTGTGTGTGTGTGTGTGTGTGTGTGTGTATAGTATCCACAGAAGGACAAAAGTTCTGGCAGAATGCCAGGGAGATAGCTCAGCAGGTAGACTGTCTTTCATACAGGCATAAGGACCTGATTCCAAACCCTAGCACTCATGGAAAAAGCCAGGCATGATAGTGTGAACTTAAGATCCCAGCCCTGGGGAGATGTGAACAGGAGGGTCCTTGGAACTTGGTGCCGGACATCATACCTGAATCGGTGAGTCTCAGGTACAGTGAAAGAACTTGTCTCAAAAAGTAAGGTGGGGAGTTATTGCTAGCCTCCATGCGCATATGTGTACATGCAGAACACACATATACACACATACACACACATGCACCACACACACAAAAAGTTCTGGTAGATAAATCCAGAGACACAGACTCTGCTTCTGGCTCTGTCACCTCCCAAGGAAAAGAAGGAACGCTTAGAGTCCTGCAGCCATTGTGGTTTCGCTTCTCGACTTTTACAGAACAAAATGGCGGCTCCATTTCACTCACGAAAACACTGTAATGTGTTTTTAATTGAGTAAGTTTGCTGAAGGAGATGGGAACAAAGAGCTTGCATGCCACTGTTAAGTGCCACAAAATGGGTCTCAAAATCAATTAAAACTGAAACTAATTAGCAGAGGAATTAATTGAAAAGGAGACTTTTTTTTTAAAGAAAAATTACATTTGTTTCCAAACTATGTTAGAACAAGATTCTGTTTGTGGTTCTAATCGTTCAATGAAAACGGAACACATTTCTCAAAAGTGTGGCTAACAAGGCCTAAATCATAGTCCATGTGAAGGACAGCTCATTAGCCAGCTTGCCATTTTAAAAATATCACGCAGAGAAACATTCGTGTAGCCCTGGGGGGCAGAAGCCTGGGGGCATCTTGGAGAAGTGTGCAGAGAGCCATCACTGCTGTCCTCAATGGGCAACCTGTCTACAAGAGCTTAGAGCCAAGGGAGAATTCTCATTTGCTCATGTAATCCATTTCAACCAACCATTATCTTCATTTTTTATGTCAATTTTCCATAAATTGCCCCAAAATGGCTGAAGAATTTATGAAGTGGACTGAATGTTTTTGGTTATTTTTTTCCACTTCCCCTGGTTTCCATGTTCTGGGAACCTGCCACCCAAAGACAGCACTGGGTGGGAGGCCGACCTACGCTTGCTCACCCCTAACGAGAAGTTCACCTGGCAAAGACAGCTCTCTGCACCTCCCCCTGCTGGCCTGAGGTACTCCTGACCCCCTGCTCTCCGTGTTCCCAGGGAGTCTGCTTCCTTTCCCAGTTTGCTTTCTCCTGTACCGTCCTACCTCCTTTGTGTGTATGTGTTCATGTGTGTTGGTTTGTACAGGTGTGCAGGCACACAGATATGCGTGCATGCTCATGGAGGCAAGAGGGCAACCTCATGGAGCTGTCCACCTTGTTTCTCATACTCGGCCTCTCATTGGGACCTGGAGCTCACTGATTAGCCTAGGCTGGTTGGCCTGTAAGCCCCAGGGGTATTCCTATCTCTGCTCCCCTAGTGTGGGATTACAAGTGCAGGCCGACATACTTAGCTTTTCATGTTGGTATTGGGGATTGAACCAGAGTCCTCATGCTCGCGTGGCAAGAACTTCACTGACTCCTCCCCACCTCATCTCACTTTCTCTTTTGTTGCTGATGTTATAAGTGGCTTGGGGGGGGACTTTCTCCATGCCAAGCTTAGGTTAAGGGTATTATATGAATCATGTTCTCACTCACCTATTTTGTGCAGGAGATTGTGGGCTTGGGGATCTGCTTGGGGAACAGAATGAAAACATCTACACCCTCCTGGTTCTCCTTGCTAAGAAGGAAACAATGGCAGGTGTTAGAAGTGAACCCAGTATGTGGATGGCAGGAAGTGGTGGATGCTATGGCATGCAAGGCGGGGCTGGGGATAGGAGTGACAGCTGGGGAGGTGGCTTGATGAAATCGCCACGTGATCATCTGGGGTAGGGGCTCCTGGAGAAGGGACATTAAGGAAAGAGCTACCTGCAGCTGAGAGATCAACTGTGTGGATGATGTATTTGAGGAGTCAGGGTCCAGACAGGGGCATCCTTGTGTGTTTTCAGAGCAGCAGAGAGGTGTGTGCAACCGTGGAGAAAAAAGAAAGGAAGTGGAGACATGGAGGCAGAAAGGCCACGTGGCCTCAGGTGGACATTAAGTTAGGAGTATGTGGTCTTAGGAGTACATAGGAACTCTGGGTTAAGAGCCACTGTAAGGCTCAGAACAAAGGACAGCGCAACATCATTTAAGATGCAAGAGGGCCATTCTGCCAGTGATCTAACAGGGTCACATGCAGGTAGAGGTCATGTCTGATGGTCTAAATCCCCCCCCATGAGATGCCCACCGTTAGTCTCGACCTAACACATGAACACATGAAGGTTGGTCTTTAAGAAGGAAAGGGAAGCTGAGTGGTGACAGCCACATGCCTTTAATCTCAGCACTCAGGAGGAAGAGACAGGTGGATCTCTGTGAGTTGGAGGCCAGCCTGGTCTATAGAGTTCGTTCCAGGGCAGTCTCCAAAGCTGCAAAGAGAAACACTGTCTCAAAAAAAAAA
>LOEQ01004229.1:246408-259919 GCA_001685075.1 Bramus lutescens
TCTCTCTCTCTCTCTCTCTCTCTCTCTCTCTCTCTCTCTCTCTCTCTCTACCTCTATACCTAAACCCCCATCAGCAGTGCAGAATGTTTCCTTGTTTCCCCACATAGACCAGCATCCAGCATTGTTGCTCTCATAATGACTGGCATTCTGAATGGCATAAGACAGAACCTCAATGCAGTTTTGATTTGCATTTCTCTGATGTCTGGGGGTGTTGGACTTTTTTTGGTATCTTTTGGCCATTTGTAATTCATCTTTTGGGAACTGTCTCCCTTTTATTTCCAGGGACCCTGCTCTCGAAGCTGCCCATCTGGTTTTCTTTCTTCTGTCGTCAACCAGAGAGGTCAATGTCTGTCCTCAAATAAGCTCCATATTGCCCTAGGAACTTGGATAAAATCCCTTCTACGAGCAAAGAAGAGGGGGAAATGGGCTCTGGGCACACAGTCAAGAGTGACAGCCATAAACTGTCATTAGCATAAACTTCTCAGCTGGAAGGGCAAAAGAGCCATACATGAGAAGAACTTTAGGAATTCCACTGGCTGTATTTTTTTAGCTAGACTCAACTTCAAATCTTAACAATGCTTAATACATCACATGGTTTTATGTATAAAATACGCAATTGTGGGGGGGAGAGATACCTCAGTGGTTATCAGGGCCTCCTGTGAAAGCTAAAGGACCTGAATTCAAATCCCCAGTACCCACATACAAAAGCTGGAGATGGTTGCACGAGCATGTATGTAAGCCCCGGCCTTGGAGGGCAGAGGCAGGCGGATCCCTGGAGCTTGCTGGCCAGCTAGGCGAGCTGAAATGCAAGCTTCGGGTTAGGTGAGAAACTCTGTCTTTAAAAATGAGGTCAATAACAATAAAGGAAGATGTCTGGCATCCTCCTCTGGCCTCCACATGTTTGTCCGAGGGTGGCGGCCCAGACCCACTCTCTCCTGTGTACACACATGAGTGCATACACATCCTTTGGGCTTGACCATCTGAATGCACTCACTGGCCATTTCTCCCTCTGTGTGGCTACTCCTCCAAACAGAGATGTGCCAGCATCCTTCACCTGGTTTCTGCAGGGACCCTCCAAAAATGTCTGTCTCCACCCTTTTCCACTTTGTCCTCAGCTGTTTCTACTAAACCCTATCTCCTGTACTGAGTCTCCTGGTTAGAGTGGGCCAGACTTAGAAACTCGCTCGTAACAGGACAAGAATTGACAATCTCCTTGTCCGTATCTGTCCATCTCTCTGTCTCTCTTATTCTCTCACTCTGGCTGTCTGTCTTCACCTCTTCTCTCTCTCCTTTTCCCTTTTCCTCTCCCCCTCTTCCTCTGTGTCTCATCATTCACTCTGGAAGAAGCCAGCTATCCAGCCATGAGCAAACCATAAGAGAATCCACAGACCTAGGAGCCGAAACCTGGCCATAGCCGTGAGCGTGAACTCGGTGGAACTTTGTGGTGCAGCTCCACCTTTCGCTTTCTGCTGCCTCAGCCATCCTTCCTGTGCCCCCAATTCTTCACAGCCTCTCACTCTCTGCAAGCGAAAGCCAAAGGTCTGTGATGGCTCACAGTGCCCCCACATGAACCAGCTCCAGCTGCCCCTCTGAGCCATTCTCCCCTTGCCCTACCTGTGCCCTCTTGGTATGTGCCCCATCAGCGGCTGCTACATCATACCACCAGGCCCGTGGTTTTCCAGAAATCTCGGGGAGGTGTCTTCCCCAGATGCACACATCTGCCTTCTCTTACAGTTCAAGTCTCGGCCTGAAACACTTCCCTGCTGGTATGCTTACGCTGTCTGGCTAGTCTTACATCAACTTGACACAAGCTAGAGTCATCTGAAAGGAGGGGACCTCAGCTGAGAAAAAAACCCATAAGATTGAGCTGTAAGGATTTTTCTTAACTAGCGATTGATGTGGGAGGGCCATGCCCAGTGTGGGTAGTTTCATCCCTGGAATGGTGGTCTCCTGGGTTCTGTAAGAAAACAGGCTGAACAAGCCATGGGGAGAAAGTCATTAAGCAGCACCCCTCCAAGGCCTCTGCATCAGCTCCTGCCTCCAGGTTCCTGTCCTGATTTCCTTCAATGATGAACAGTGCTGTGGAAGTGTAAGCTAATAAATCCCTTCCTCCCCCAAGTTGCTTTGGTCATGGGGTTTCATCACAGCAGTAGTGACCCCCAAGTAAGGCACATGTCCACATTTCATAGCCCCTCCATCTTGGTCTCAGCAGCCTGGCCACGTCCTGTTCCATTTTCTCTTTTTTTCTAGGACGTCTGTCCCCTCATCAAAGGACCCCACACTTTACTTTATATTATTGATGTTGTTTTTTCATCGCTTTCCACATGAGATGACAACTCTGTGTGTCTCTGCCCCCAACGACGTTTAGAGGGATCAGATGTGGAGATGGAAGAGAGCAACACTGACGATTCCGTCTTGGGTATGCAAACTGCTATGTGGTGTCATAGTCTATAACAAAAATGGTGTCTTGCAACAAAGAGGCCCCTAAGAGAGACATACATGGGAGTATATAGAATATAAGAGAGACATACATGGGAAGCATATAAACTGGGAGCATGGTGACCATAGGAGAGGGTTGAAGGGGATGGGAGAGAAAGGGAGGGGAGTGGAGAAAAATATATAGCTCAATAAGAACAATTTAAAAAAAATGGTGTCTTGTTCTGTTTTCAAGAAAAGGTCTCACCATCCTGCTCAGGTGGTCCTTAAACGCCTAGCTACCTGTAATCTTCCTGCCTCAGACTCTCACGTGTCACAGGTATATGACAACATGCTTGGCAATAAAACCATTTAAATGCAGAAAAATGCAAGTTTTTATGGCTAATTAATTTACAATTCAATTAAAATTCAAGGTTTATTAATTATGTGTGACAGTTGATTTCAGCTGTCAACTTGACACAATCTAGAATCACCTGCAAAGGTAGTCTCAATGACAGAATGTCTAGGTTGGGTTGGCCTATGGGGAAGACCTGACCATTGAAGATGGCACCATTCCCTGGGCAGGAGACCCTGAACTGAAGAAGAGTGGAGCTGAATGCTGGCATGTATAGATTAATCCTCAGTCTTCTGCTCATGGCTGTAGATGTGCTGTGACCAGCTCCTCCAAGTTCTTGCTGCCTGGGCATTCCCACAATGATCAGTGACCTGAACTCCTGACCCAATGAGCCTTCCTTCCTTAACCTGCTTTTGTTGGGGTATTTTGTCTCAGCAACAGGAAACGAAGCTGGGACTGTCTGTCGCATGCTCTCTTCCCTGGGAAGTTCTCTGTCCTTGACTTAAACCTGTGAGCAAGTGAGCAGCTTCCATCTGCATCTGTTACACAACCTGCATGTTCTGACTGATTGGCAGGTCCTGCTACAGAAAGCATTTGGTGTTTAGCTTCCATTTCCTTGAAGTGGCAAGTTTTGGGTGAGGTGTTGCATGCTCCTCTCTTGCATGCTCTGAGCAGCCCCAGCCTGGTTGAAACATCCTCCCACCTGCTAGAAGCATCCCTCCATCACCTTGTCAGAGCAGTCCTTGCCTGGTCCAAGCAACCCTCAGCCTGGTCTGGTAAACCCTGTCCTTGCTGGAGCATCCTCCTACCTGGGCAGAGCACCCCACCACCTGGTCCGAGAAGCCCACAAGTGGGGCTAGGAGGACCGCAAAGCCTAGCACAAGGACAGCAAGGTGCAGTTGCTGGGTCTTTGGCCTCACGACCACACAATACAGTTCATCCTAGCAGAGTTTCAGAAGGAGAAAAGGCTTTCAGTTCTGAAGACCCAGTATTTGCGAAAAGAACACTACAAAGATACGGAATCAAGTTTTGCTGCTCAGAAGTGGTGTGCAACCTGCATGAGTGATGTCAGGGATTGAGAGGCATCAGTGTTTGATGGTGAATGCCTACATTATCAAGAACTTTGACGAAGTAGCTGGACTGACCCCTAACGATGAGACTTGAACTCAATTTATAAGTATCAGAGGCTACACAGTGGCCATCTACAAGTGGTTCAAATGTGGAGAGCAATTGACGATAGGGTGCCCAGTCCAATTTAGGTAGCTACAACACAACCCTTATAGCTTAGACTTAGAGAGCACCATAGAGAGGAAGTAGAAACATTGTAAGGACCAGAGGCGTAGAATGTCTGCTCTGAGATAATGTCTTCTAGTCATGGCATTGAAATTGTAGCCACGAAATCACAAAAACATGGTTACCTAAGCAAGACCTGCACAATGATTATACCAGCTGACATGCCAATGTAGATGGAGAAAAATCTCACAAGTTTCCATCTCCAGATGGGGAGTTACGGGAATTAATGGCTAATCAAAGGGGGAGAATTAGAGTTCTCCAGGGACAAGCACCCTGATAGGTTACCTAATCCCATGTGGTCAGCCCTAAACACATACATGCATGTAAGAGCAACACTAAATGAACTCAGAAGACTATATATATCATACATACGTGTGTGCCTGTGTGCGAGCATGTGTGTATGTGTATGTGTGTGTATGATGAGGTCAGAGTACAACTTGCAGGAATGAGTTCTCTATTTCCACCATGTGGGTCCTGGGGAGTTGAAGTCATTAGACTTATTGATAAGTGGTGCCTTTACCCACAGAGCCACTCACTGGCCCTGTTTTTTCTTATGTCTCATTCTCTAAGCCTTCTTATTTCTACTTTTTGGATTTTAATTTATCTTGAGAATTTCATATGTGAGTACTGTATTTACATCATTCACACCCCTTCTTCTCTCCCCAGGCTCTCTCTCAAATTCATGACCTGCTCATTAATTATTGTAACACACATACATGCACTGCATGCACACACACACACACAAACAAATAAACGTAATAAAACCTAGAGAATAGTTCATGAGGCTGTGCAATGTAAGCTGAGTGTTAGCACAAAAGACTCAAAAGTTTTAGAAGACAGAAAGGGTAGATGGATCCGTGGGTGAAATAGTTTGTGGTACCAGCATGGCCACCTGAGTTTGATCCCTGGAGCCACATAAAGATGGATGGAGAGAAATGACTCATAGGTTGTCCTCTGACCTCCACATGCATACTATGGCATGTACAATACACACACACGCACGCACACACAATGAATTTACAATAACTGGAAAATAGGCAGAGTGGATGTTAAACTAAGATTAACATATTTTGNAAGCTGAGTGTTAGCACAAAAGACTCAAAAGTTTTAGAAGACAGAAAGGGTAGATGGATCCGTGGGTGAAATAGTTTGTGGTACCAGCATGGCCACCTGAGTTTGATCCCTGGAGCCACATAAAGATGGATGGAGAGAAATGACTCATAGGTTGTCCTCTGACCTCCACATGCATACTATGGCATGTACAATACACACACACGCACGCACACACAATGAATTTACAATAACTGGAAAATAGGCAGAGTGGATGTTAAACTAAGATTAACATATTTTGAAGTGTTAGAACACAGTCTAGGAGTAGAGCTGTATGAGGAGAATGCCAAGTGCTTGTGAGAACACTCGAAAACAAGACAAGAGTCTTGAGACCTCAGTTTCTTCCAAACACAGACTTGTCTTTGGAATGTGCTTTCATGTTCCTCCTGGGTGTAGCAGGTAAGAGTGAGCTTACTTCAGATGAACCATTATTGCTTGCTGTTGTTACTCAATTAGATGTTTAACTATCCAAATCAGGCCACTATGGAAAAAATGAATTTTTTCCCATGTGGTTTGTACTTGTGACTGTATATGGCCTGAACCCTTGAGGACCTTACTCATATGAAGTTTCATAACCATCAGAGTATAAAGTGTCTGATGCTCTGAATAAAGTTGGCTATTACATGAGACTTCAGTCTACCTCATTTATCAACTCCATCCTCCCAGCTCCCATCACCTCTGAAGTAGTAACATTGAAGAAGATGACTTGCTTTGTTTAGTTTTTGTTTTTAATAACTTGAGTGTAGCCTAGGTTTCGAGGGCATGTGTAGTCCATAGAGCCACACAGCCATGTCACAGGCCTTCCATGTTCACGCAGCACCTGCTCACTGACACCCAGAGTACTCTCTAGCCTTAGGCGTTTCAAATGTATGAGAATCCAATGTAAAGGGAAGACCTTTTATTTTTATGCTATGGTTTTGGCCTTCTGTTGTCTGATTAGGTACACAGCCACCATTGCATTCCAGTTGCCTGCAGGGTTCAATATGCTGATAATGCAGCACCAGCAGGTAGCCTGAAGGAACAGCCCTTCCCATAGAGCCAAGGGGATCAGCTGGCTCTCCATCAACTAGATTGGTACACCCTGATGTTCCCACAATGCAGTTCTCAGAAGGTATTTCTGTCTTGCTATGTTTCGAAGCACATAGACCTGATGGAATTTTCAAATGGCTTCTTCAGTGATGTGGGACATAGGGAGACACAGCGAGAATTGCTTTAGGGTGTGTATCCCTAAAACCAAGAACGATTCAATTATTGTTCCTGAATGTCTAGTGCTGGTGGAGGTGGTCATGACTCAGGGAGACAGATTTGAGAGATAAACCAAGATTGTAGCGTGACCTTGCACTTTGAGGTGACAATAAGAGCCCAGGGGAGATGTCAGATGAACAGTCTGATCTAAGTATCTGGA
Source organism: Bramus lutescens (assembly GCA_001685075.1). NCBI lineage: Eukaryota > Metazoa > Chordata > Mammalia > Rodentia > Cricetidae > Bramus > Bramus lutescens. The sequence continues at coordinate 252,987 of LOEQ01004229.1, forward strand.
ATTCTCAGCAGAAGTCTGAGTTGAAACAGGATACAGAAGTTCCTAATGAAGAGGTGTGTGTGTGTGTGTGTGTGTGTGTGTGTGAGAGAGAGAGAGAGAGAGANATGAACCATTATTGCTTGCTGTTGTTACTCAATTAGATGTTTAACTATCCAAATCAGGCCACTATGGAAAAAATGAATTTTTTCCCATGTGGTTTGTACTTGTGACTGTATATGGCCTGAACCCTTGAGGACCTTACTCATATGAAGTTTCATAACCATCAGAGTATAAAGTGTCTGATGCTCTGAATAAAGTTGGCTATTACATGAGACTTCAGTCTACCTCATTTATCAACTCCATCCTCCCAGCTCCCATCACCTCTGAAGTAGTAACATTGAAGAAGATGACTTGCTTTGTTTAGTTTTTGTTTTTAATAACTTGAGTGTAGCCTAGGTTTCGAGGGCATGTGTAGTCCATAGAGCCACACAGCCATGTCACAGGCCTTCCATGTTCACGCAGCACCTGCTCACTGACACCCAGAGTACTCTCTAGCCTTAGGCGTTTCAAATGTATGAGAATCCAATGTAAAGGGAAGACCTTTTATTTTTATGCTATGGTTTTGGCCTTCTGTTGTCTGATTAGGTACACAGCCACCATTGCATTCCAGTTGCCTGCAGGGTTCAATATGCTGATAATGCAGCACCAGCAGGTAGCCTGAAGGAACAGCCCTTCCCATAGAGCCAAGGGGATCAGCTGGCTCTCCATCAACTAGATTGGTACACCCTGATGTTCCCACAATGCAGTTCTCAGAAGGTATTTCTGTCTTGCTATGTTTCGAAGCACATAGACCTGATGGAATTTTCAAATGGCTTCTTCAGTGATGTGGGACATAGGGAGACACAGCGAGAATTGCTTTAGGGTGTGTATCCCTAAAACCAAGAACGATTCAATTATTGTTCCTGAATGTCTAGTGCTGGTGGAGGTGGTCATGACTCAGGGAGACAGATTTGAGAGATAAACCAAGATTGTAGCGTGACCTTGCACTTTGAGGTGACAATAAGAGCCCAGGGGAGATGTCAGATGAACAGTCTGATCTAAGTATCTGGAATTCTCAGCAGAAGTCTGAGTTGAAACAGGATACAGAAGTTCCTAATGAAGAGGTGTGTGTGTGTGTGTGTGTGTGTGTGTGTGAGAGAGAGAGAGAGAGAGAGAGAGAGAGAGAGAGAGAGATCATGTGACTCTGAGCATATATATGGGTGTAACTTTGGGTTCAGGTAGAAGACAGAGGGTAATGGATGTTGTTGTTTGAAAGAAAAGGCTCCCTCTATGGGAGTGGTATTAGGAGTAGCCTTGTTGCCTTGTGGCCTTGCTGGAGGAAGTATGTCACTGTGGAGGTGGGCCTTGAGGTTTCATATGTACTCAAGCCATGCCCAGTGAGATGACTACTCCCTGTTGCCTGCAAGATGTAAGATTCTCAGCTACGCCTCCAGCACCATTCTGCCTGCACACAGCCGTGTCCCAGTAGGGTGATAATGGACTGAATCTCTGAACAGCAAGCAAGTCACCCCAATTAAATGTTTTTCTTTACAAGTCTTGCTATGTTCATGGTGTCTCTTCATATGCGTTAGTGATGTGAAAGACCTTACCATGCTTTTGTTTCAAGGGAGTTTGGGAAAACAATGGAATGCTTTAGGCACTGCTTAACGGTCATCTTAGCAGGAACATGGAAGAGAGTGGTGCTGAGTATGAGCTGATGTGTCGGAGGGAGGGTCTGGCTCAAGAGATTGCAGAGGAGAAGAACATTAATATGATGCCTAGAGATTGTTCTTGTGATATTTTGGTGAAGCTGTGACGTTGAAAGGTAGATTTCTTTAGCCACCCCAAGATGTTGAAGATGCCAGAAGCACGAGATACCTGCTGATGAAGTGGAACCAGCTGAAGAGTAAGAAGTACTGCCGTCAACAAAGCTGGAAGGATTTAGAGATCTGAAGAGCGTTTCAACGTCAGACATGGAGACGCAGAGTTTAGAGTTTGCCCAGATGGTTTTTGGTCTTGCTTTGATCCAGTGTCTCCTCCCTATGTACCTTTCCCTACATTTTAGAATGGTAACGTACAGCCTCTGCCATTATATGTCGCAAGTATGTGATCTGCTTTTTGATTTTGGTTTTATAAGGGAGTACAGTTAAGAGGTTATGTGAATCTCAGAAGAGATTTTGAACTTTGCACTTTTAAACATTGTTGAGACTGTGACAGATGATGGGGACTTTTGAAGTTGGACTGAATGCACTTTGCATTATGATATGGCTACAATCCTTTGGGGACCAGAGAGTGGAATAGAGAGGTTTGAAAGAAAATGGCTCCCAAAGAGAGTAGCACTATTAGGAAATATGGCCTTGTGGAATAGGTGTGGTCTTTTTGGAGTAGATGTGGTCTTGTTGGAGTAGGTGTGGTCTTGTTAGAGTAGGTGTGGTCTTGGAGTAGGTGTGGTCTTGTTGGAGTAGGTGTGGTCTTGTTAGAATAGGTGTGGTCTTGTTGGAGTAGGTGTGGTCTTGTTGGAGTGGGTGTGGTCTTGTTGGAGTAGGTGTTGTCTTGTTAGAGTAGGTGTGGTCTTGTTAGAGTAGGTGTGGTCTTGTTGGAGTAGGTGTGGTCTTGTTGGACTAGGTGTTTTTATTCAGCCCTCTCTTCCCTCTCCTGCTCCTCCGCTCCCTCTTGCTGGTATTTTCCTAAGCTCAACTCTCACATCTCGCCTTTATCATGACTCTATTTGGTCCTTCCATTGAGGGCTCTACCTCCCTTCTCGTGGCTCCTTTCTAGTTTCATGGCCTATACAAAGATGGTTTTCAAAGCCAGGAGACAGCTCCATCTACCTACAGAGTAGGTACAAACCATCCTCTCATCACTTCCTGGAACCATAGCAGTAAAAGCAAAGAGACTATCAAACAAGGTGGAGAAAGAGTGGATGGTGTGGTCAGAGACTTAAAGGAATATAGCCTAAGCCATATTGATGTGGGATTCCCCTCTGTATGCTGTGAATATGTTTTATTGGTTAATAAAGAAGCTGCTTTGGTCTATGGCAGGGCAGGATATAGCTAGGTGGAAAAACTAAACTGAAATCAGGAAGAAAGAAAGTGGAGTTAGGCAGATGCCAGCAGCCACCAAGAAAGTAAGATGTGAGGTAACAAACCATAAGCCTCGTGATAAATTATAAAATAATAGATATGGGTTAATTTAAGATGTAAGAGTTAGTTAACATGAAGCCTAGCTAATAGGCCAAAGAACATGTAATTAATATTAAACCTCAGAGTAGTTATTTCATAAGTGCTGTCAGGAACAGGCAGATGGAGAAAAACTGGTCCAGTGGAACCAGCAGGACAGAGAATACTTCTAGCCACACCACATGTTGAGTATTTTGTGAACATTCTAGCAATGGATCGAGGCAATTGTTGCTCAAAGGCTAGGGAAGATGAATGTGGTTGTTTGAGTAACTGATCTGTGGTATTTACTCATAAATACTCCATTGGGATTTGAAGAACATAGAGGTGGTTGGACTTTCAGAGGAATTCTAAAATGAACTTGGAATTGTAGGGGACACCTATATTGTGCGCATGTAGCAGCATTTTGGGAGCATATTGAACACAGAATACTTTCAGTATCCACAGGTCTGCTCTAGTGGAGTTTGCCCAGCATCCATGTTCACAGTGATGGTGCTTTGTTCTCAATCCCCATGAAAGACATGGGGAGAGGGGAGAGGGAGGGCTGGAGGAGAAGATGTAGGAGAGAGGAGGGCAAGAAAGAAGGAAAGGGAGAGGAGCTGGAGGAAAAGAGAGAGAGGGAAGAAGGGGAGATGGAAGGAGAGAGGGAAAGGGAAGGGAGAGAGGGGGAGAGGGAGAGAAGGGAGGGAGAGAGAGAGGCATGGAAGGGGTGTGGAGAGAACAAGACTATACAAGAAGATGCCCACACACCCTGGTCAAGGTACTGGAATCCTAGACTTGGATCAGGGAAAGCTATAAAGTAGAAGAATTTGTCTCCAAGCTATCTTTTTTTCCTCCATCCAATTATTTTTCTTCTTTCTAGAGAATTCTCTGCATCGACATTACTTGATAATAACAGCCACCTTTCAGTGGCATTTGCAATTTTAGGGTCACCAAAGTAATTATGTGGACTCCTGAGCTACATTCATAACTTTTTATGTGGCCTGAAGAAAATTACGCATTTTCAATAAGGCTATGCAGAAAGCTTCAGTGTCCGGATTACACATTTTCAATAAGGGTACACAGAAAGCTTCAGTGTCCAGTATCAAGTCACAACAGAATAAATGAGATTTAGACAATAAAAAGTCCTTTGAAATGTGGAGCCCTTGAGAGGTTAGGGAATATTAAGCATGAGATGATTGAGGTCAATGTTTCTAGTACTTTCCAACCAAGGGGAAATTTAGCAAAAAAAAAAAAACTCGGTAGAATGGTACTCCACACACCCTTGAAGCCATGTGTGATGGTTAGCTTCAACTCTCAATTTTCCACAGCTAAGAATCACCCGAGAAGGATATCAATGAGACTCTCTACATTGGGTTGGTCTGTGGGCATATCTGTGAGGGACTGTCTTTTAATTAATGTGGGAAGATCTGCCCACTTTGGGCAGCACCATCCCCTAGGAAGGAGGACCTAAAGTGTATGAGAGGAGAGAAACTGAGCTAAGTACTGAGTAGGTAAGGAAGCATGTATGTTCTGTTCTCTGCTCTTGACTGAGGATGCGAAGTTCCCACCTTTACTTCCCCACAGTGATGGCTTGTAGCCTGGAATGGTGAGCTGAGATAACCCCTCTTTCTTTTCTAAGTTGCTTTTTTTTTGTTGGGGTACCTTATCCTGCAAGAGAAATTAAACCAGAACCTGGTTAAGGCCACCTGTCTTATTTGAACCAAAGGACAGGCAGGCTGTTATTGTCCTTTAACACCTTTGGCAAGGTATTAAAAAAAGAATGAAAATAAGGAAAAAGTTGGGCCATTTTCAAATAGCAAAGAGGGGGGTGGGGAGAGCCCATTAATTCAGCAGATGTCAGTTTAGAAGCAGTAATCACCATGTCTCGGTTCTGAACACCAATAGAATTAGTAAAACCTTAGTACAATAAGGAATATCTAAACCCTAACCTGTGGTAAGGTTGGGATAAAAAGGAACCATGACTCTATTATCCCCATTGGTCAAGATGCTTTTAATGAATTAAGGAATCTTAAGTAAAGACCTAGCCAATGTGTGGCCCTCAAATCTCACCAATTGTACCAAGTATTGCTGGGAGAAAAGAGCAATGGCATGCGAGTCTCCCCAGACCTTTGAGATGGTGAGGTTCAGTAGGTAAAGTTCAAAGAATAAAGAGAGCTCATGCTGGCCGGGTGGTGGTGGTGCACGCCTTTAATCCCAGCACTCAGGAGGCAGAGGCAGGTGAATCTCTGTGAGTTCGAGGCCAGCCTGATCTATAAGAGCTAATTCCTGGACAAGCTCCAAACTATAGAGAAACCCCGTCTCAATAAAACCAAAGCAACAACAAAAACAAAAAAAAAACAGAAACACCAAAACTTATTTTTTAAAAAAAAGTGGAGAAATTTCAGAAGTGAGAACGCCTACCTGGGAAAGAGCAGAGGGCGTGGCTACTGGCAGGGGGTGGCAGGCCCAGAACGCCCATGAATTGGTGCAAAGTCAAACACCTTCCCCCTCCAGGACTCAATGAGAATGTAATTTCTAGACTCCAGAGGACCTTGGAGTCCCAGCTCCGCCTGTATGCGTTGCACACTGAGGATGCTGCTTGAGCCTCTCCGCATTGTAAGACGATAACAAATTCAAGAGATTAACACATGCCATTCCACAGCCAAGGAGGCCAAAATGGTGTTGTGATGATTTGGAGCAAAACAATGATTTTTTTTTTAAACTCCTCTGATACTAAGAAATCTCTGTCCTCTTTTAAAGGGCAGGTTCCACCCAACCCCCAAACTCCCCCTCTCTCAGCCTGGGTAGGTCACAGTGCCTCATCCAGTGAGTGATCTGAAGCTTGAGTGGCCCTCCTTCTTCTAAGGATCTGGGACTCAGCCGCACAGCTGTCACCCCTAACTCTCAATGTTCTCCACCAAGGAGGTGGCAGTGCCAGGAAGGTCAGAGGACAGCCCAGTGCCTCCTGCTTGTGTCCAATGAGCGCCAAGCGCATCTCATACCGAAAATGGACCATCACAGTCTGTGTCTTACATCCCACGGAAACTGCCTTCTCACCTGAGATACCAGAAAAGGAAATAAATATCGGTGGAGACCCCGAGAGAACAAGATGGGCAGGGAAGGTCCTCCCAGTGGGTGGATTCAGGGTTTCCCCATGAAGAATCATGTTTCTAGGGAAGGAAACTCCTGCTTCCCCTGGCCCTATTCTTCCCGGTGCCGTGGATGTGGGACAGACAGCTCTTCTTAAACCTGGTACTCAGCTTGATGCAGAGACCACCCTCATACCTCTCTGAATTCCCAGGCTTTGCGCTGAGGTCCTACCTGAGATGAGAGGAAATTTCTCAAGGGGAGGGGTTGCTATATTTGTAAGAAGGAAGATGAGGGGATGAGGAGATGACTCAGTTGATTAAGTGCTTGCCTTGTAAGCATGGGACCTGAATTTGATGCTTGGAACACATGTTTTAGAAGCTGACTTGCTGATGTGTGCTTGTAACTGCAGTACTGGGGTATAGAGACAGATTGCTGGGCTCTCTGGGTATCCACTTAACTCAGTCTGTTAGTCCAGGCCAGTGAGAGAGTGAGAGCCTATTTTCAAAAAATGGATAGTGTGTCTAAGGAATGATACCCAATGTTGTCCATGTATGTGCACAGGCACGCATGCGTGCGCATGCGCGCGCGCGCACACACACACACATACATACACAGGAAGGAAGGAAGGAAGGAAGGGAGGGAGGGAGGGAGGGAGGGAGGAAGGAAG
>LOEQ01004229.1:267012-282336 GCA_001685075.1 Bramus lutescens
CTCTCTCTCTCTCTCTCTCTCTCTCTCTCTCTCTCTCTCTCTCCCTGCTGCCTGAAGATCCAGATGTAGAAATCTCAGAACTTCTTCAGAGCCAAGTCTGCCTGGATGTTGCTATACTTCACACCATGACGATAATGGACTAAACCTCTAAAAATGTAAGCCAGTCCCAGTTATATGCTTTCCATTACAAGGGTTGCTGTGGTTATGGTGTCTCGTCACAGCAATAAAACACTGACTAAGACACTGGCCCTACATGCATGTGCACATGGACCTCACTAATTGGACCCAGTGATACACACACACACACACACACACACACACACACACATCAAAGTTGGGAGGGGATGGTGTGGTGATTCTGTGAGAAATTAGAGGAGAGAGTGAAAGCAAATAAGATACATTGAATAAATATATATGTGTATATATATATATTTCAAGAATAAAAAAGTGTTTTATAAAAAAAATCCCTGGTAATTGGTAATTAAACAACATACTTTTATATAATCCATTGTTTATATAAATCAAAGAACAAATCACAGGGGGAATTAGAAAATATGTTGAACTAAATCAAAAAGGAAAACAATAAATAAAACTGTGACTCTTCACCTGCTACACAAAGAAAATAAAGCTGAAAATCAATGATCTGGATGTTCCTGTAGAAACCTAGATAAAGAAAAACAAATTAAACCCAAAATATGTAGAACAAACACCACAGAGGTAACCACAGACATCAATGAAACAGAATATGAGCACACAATACAGAAAAACCACAATGGAACAAACCTTTAAAAAAAACTCAGCAACATTCATAAATGATTGGCTGGATTCATCCAGAAACATAGAAAGGAGGTAAAAATGATAAGGGGTAATCACTAAGAACCCTTCAGACATCCCATGGGTACTTGGAAAGTATTGTTAACTACTTCAAAGCAATAAAACCAACAACTGACATACACATCATAGACAACTAGGCAAAGTGAATACTTGGAAATGCAATCTGAAGAAGTCCCTGCTAGAACCGGTGGCCCAGGCCTGTAATCGTAACATTCCAGAGGTAGAGTTAGGAGGGTTGTAGATTAAGACTAAACAGTGATACACTGTCCAAAACAAAACAAGTATCCTTTTTTTTCTGTTTCTTTTCCTTTCTTCTCTTCTCCTTCTCCTTTCTTTGTTCTCTCTCTGTCTCTCCACCCACCCAAGCACACATACCACACCCTCACCCACAGTTGAAGGTAGGCCTGACTGGCCTTGACTTCACTGCACAGTCAAGGATAACTTTGAACCTTTCCTCCTCCTGTATCCTCCTCGTGAGTGTTGGGATGGGTGGGTGAGTAATATGTATAGATAGATGTGGGGGTGAGGGTGGATGGATGGGTGGGCAAATGGGTAGACGGGTGGGTGGTTGAATATATATATATATATATGTAGATAGATGTGGATGGGTGCAATAATGGACATCTGAGTGTGTGGACAGATGGGTAAAGGTATAAATGGGTGAGTGGATGGATAGATTAGACAGAGAGACAGAAAGACAGACAGAAAGATAGATGTGGGTGGGTAGAATGATGGATAGATGGGTGGGTGAGTGGATGGGTGGATGAGCGAATGGGTGGATGGGTGGATGGATCTAACATGGAAATGCTATCCTAAAAAAGAAACAGCAAAGCAAATGTGTGACTGGTTGCACCAGACATGTCGTTTCTCATGTCTAGCTAGCTCCTGATGGTTTAAGCAGGGGGTTTACTCTAGGAAACCTCGAGAAAGTGAGTGCCTTGATATTATAACTAAATTCCAAGCCCTCTGCAGGTGAGAAGAGAATGTTCACCTGACTTGGAAGACAGATGGGCATCTTCTAGTTGGGACTGTAAGGACAAGAAAACGTGTTTTTGATAGCTGGTCTGCAAGTGGTGTAAACTAAAGAACCCAAGGGGTCAGAAGTAAGAGGAGGGAAGCGGAGGGATGCAGGGACAAAAATGAGCTTAAGTCTGCAGATCCGGGATCAAGCGGTCGGAGCAGGTGAGTTGTTTGATGTCTGGCTTCTTCTTCAGATTATCTGTAGCTATTTCCTTCTTCTTGCAATAAATATGGCCTAGGGAATTGCTTCGAAGTGGCTATAATAACTTTCAATGCACAGTCTTCCTTCTGTGGCAGCCCCACATCGAGCTTTGCATACATCACCCGGCCTCCCTAGGTGAGTGGGAACAACTGTTCTAAGAAAACGGGCTGTCACTGTCCTGTCTGAGAGATGGATATCTGAACTGAGAAGTGGGATTTAAATTCAAGTCAGTCTCATGTTCAAGCCCCCACATCCTATATCTGTGTATGTGTGTGTGTGCGTGTGCATGTGCACGTGTGCGTGTGTGTTCCTATTTACCATGGCCTGCATGTGGTAGTGGGAGAACAACTTTCAGGAGTTGGTTCTCACTGTCCACCTTGTTTTTGAGGCAGAGACTTTTTCTCTTTTTTTTGTCCTGTGTCCCTCAGTCTAGGTGACCCATGAGCTTTGGTCTACTTCTCCTGTCTCTTCCTCCTGCATGCTGGGATTACAGATGTGTGTGGTCACATCTGGCTTTCTACATGGGCCATAGGGATTTGGTTCAGGTTGCCAAGCTTGTACAATACATACTGTTACCTGATGAGCCATTTTCCTGGCTCTTCATCAACTTTTTACTGAAGTTAAGGCATACACATAAAGCCTTCTTCAGTGGCTCCCAATGACGTCCTTCCTGGTGTTCACACCTTGTACAATCCCATTTCTTTAGTTTGCACAAGACCCAGTGACTTCAATGACAGTGATGGAATAACAACAAATGATAAGATAACCTATCCATGATTAAGCCACAGAAAGCTGACTTTCACCCCCTTCTGCACCCCCGTGCGCGCACGTGTGCGTGTGTATGCATGTGTGTGTGTGTGTGTGTGTGTGTGCATGTGTATGTGGACTCTTGACTTGTATTCTGTGGAGAAGCAAGCTACTACACTGGGATGTCTGCTTCACGAAGATAAAAAGGAGTCTTTTGACCAACAGTGAGAAGCCGTAGAGGCCCTTAGTCCACAGCCTGGGGAAACTGAATCCCACAGCATTCCCTGAGAGGACTTGCCAGAGGATCTTTTCCCCAGTTAAGCCTTTCGATGAGACTGCGGCCCTGGCTGACTCTTCACTTGAGGGACTCTGAGAAAGAGGACCTAGTGCCTCCATGCCTGCATCCTTTCCCTACAGGAATTCTCAGTCAATAAATGTTGGCTGCCAACCCTAGTCTACTTGATGTTCCTGTCTAACAAGGGACCCCATCTCAAAAGTAAAGGAGATAGTGCCTAGGTAACGATAGCTGAGGCTGTGGTCTGGCCACTACACATGCACATATGTGGTGTGGGAGGTCCTTCTGTCTATGTGCTGCTTTTATTGGTTAATGAATAAAGAAACTTCCCTGGCATGTTGATAGGGCAGAACTTAGGTAGGCAGGGAAGATGGAACTAAATTCTGGGAGGAAGAAGGCAGAGCCAGGGAGATGCCATGAATCTGCCACCAGAGTAAGACATGGTGCTGAAACTTAGCTGGTAAGCCACTGCCACGTGGCAATACACAGATAAATAGAAATGGGTTAGACTAAGATGTAAGAGTTAGCCAATAAGAAGTTAGAGCTAATGGACCAAGCTGTGTTTTAATGAATACAATTTCTGTGTGTTTATTTTGGGGCTAAGCTAGCTGGGTGGCCAGGATGAACAAGCAGTTCCTTGCAATACATGTATCTACAACCACACATATGCACTTGCACACACACACACACACACACACACAAACATACACAGAACATGAAAAACTAATTCTATGTATTTAAAATTTTTTATGTGGGGTGTGTGTGTGTGTGTGTGTGTGTGTGTGTGTGTGTGAGTGAGTGTGTGTGTAAATACAAGATGCCCAGATCAACCAAAGGCATTGAATTTCCTGTGGCTGGAGTTATAGACAGTTGTGAGCCATGTGATGTGGGTGCTGGGAACAGAACTTGGGTTCTCTGTAAGGACAGTAAACACTGTTAATGGCTAAGTCATTTCTACTGATATTCTTAGCATTTCCTACCTAGGAAGACTGTTATGCCAGTTTAAGTCCTATTAGAATTAAACTAATCAAAGGAGTAACTTCTTCTATGCCACCGTCCTAAAATAGCAAGAAGATACTAAAAGAGTCACTTCATTTTTGTCTGGGCCGACGTTTCTTTGGGGGCAAGGTTGAGCAGCTTGCTCTGTTTCCGAGTTCCATCTGTGGACTCTCAAGCTTCTAAGAGAACTTCCTGTCTAGATCATCAGCACCCATGATGTCATCCTTTTAATCAGGTGTGTTGACAAACTTGAGTAATTTTTCAAAATCTAGTTTAATTTTAGCTCACTCCAAAGATACACAAAATCAACCTTGGTATGGAGCAATATTATAAATGAAACAAATAATAAATAGAACATAAATTTCAAAAGGGCTGAGAATCATACTCCCGGAAAAAAAAATGATGATGGCTTGGTTTCTTCGAGTGGAAAATGAGGCCAATAAAGACAAATTGCAATGATAATTGCTTAGTTCTAATCAGTGGTAAATTATGGGTAAGCAGATAGCCGGGAAGTGAGTCCCAGCAAAAGGCATTTGTTCTATGGTATTATAATGATATGAAAATGTGGCCTTGGGTAATGCACTTTAACTCCCACAAGCTATTCATTCCACATCTGCACATGTAGATTTCTTTGGTCATCTCCATGACTCTCTGTAGCTTGACCAAGAAGAGATTGCCTTATTTAGAGAGTGAGAACAAAACCCTAGGGTGCTTTGTGATGTGAGCCTGTGCTGTTCTCACCAGACTTGTCTGAAGTGTCTACAAGAGCTTTCACCTTAGAGCCAATCACAGTGAAAACTGAAAGATTCTGCAGTGTACTTACCTGTTTGCTCCAGACATCCGTGTGCTTGCATTGCCTTTTCTGTTTGTTAGTATGTCATATTTCTATCCTTTTAGATCCGTCTATCCCTACATTCATGTGCTCATTTATCCATCCAACCTTGCACCCATCCCTCTACCTACTCATTAATACCTTGATCAACCCACAAACCCATCCCTCTGTCCATCTCTTCACCTATCCACCCACCCATTTATCCATCCACCACTCACTTTCCCATTCACCCAAACCATCAATCCATTTATCCATCTACCCTATCTATTCATCCATATACCCACACACCCATTTATCAATCACCCACCCATTTCTAACCATCTGCCTACCCACCCATCCATCAATACATTTATCCACCCACCTATCCTATCTATCCATCCATCCATCCACACACCTACCCACCATATCTATCCATCAATCCAACCACCCTCCCTCCCATCCATCCATCCATCCATCCATCCATCCATCCATCCATACATCCATCCATGCATCCATCCATCCATCCATTCATGCATGCATGCATCCATCCATCCATGCATGCATGCATGCATCCATCCATCCATCCATCCATCCATGCATGCATGCATGCACCCATCCATCCATGCATCCATCCGTCCATCCATCCATCCATCCAATACCTACCAATTCATTGCGAGTGTCTTTCACTATACTATGTCCCATAACTACTGAAAGAAAGGATCATAAATGAACTGTATCCTTTATCATCAGGCACATTGCAACTAGAATGCATGATGTTAAATGCTGTGGAAGTACAAAGTTGTGTGTATAGGCTTTGTGTGAATAGGCTTCTTGGGGCTCAATTCTGATGTTCATGATGCTTTCCCAATTATTCTACCAGTACATCCTTTCTACATCTTTAAACCCTGTTCATCTATGGTTTAATGTAGAACACTGCCTTCAACATGGGCTATAATATAAAATTTTAAAAACCTTGAACTCACTATAAAATATGTATATATCTATATAATCTTACTTAATGATCCCAACAAGTCTACAAAAGGATTTTTTTCATCACACCCCTGTGCAGGTGTCCACTAAGCTAGAATGTACAGTTTCATTGTCTCATAGCTAATATTCAATCTTGGGCCTATCTTACTGTGAAGCCTCTGCTTGCTGTTTCTTTCTTTTTATATAATTCTTTATTGATTCTTTGGGAAATTCACATCATTCAACCTAATCCTGCTCCCCTCCCAGTCCCTCCACATCCTCCCCTTACCCCTGCAGCACTGCCCCCCTAAGGAGCCCCCCAAATCAATTACAAACAAAAGAAAACACACACAAAGAGCCACCTCTGGGCTCTGTCTTTCCACACCTCTTCATTCATTCTTGTGGCACTGGGTGCTGCAGTGTGTCACACAGTATATTCTATTGTCCAATCAGCCCTGCCCACTGAATGCTCATTGGTCTGGTTCAAGTCCTCTGACACCCATCATCGCCGGATCCTCACCGAAACGCCTCTGCAACATCCTGCTGCTGCCTGAGTCATGGAGATCTTGCGGTTATTATTCCGGCAGGACCAGTTCGTCTTGCTCTCCAGCAGGTCATGGATGTGGTAGATGTAAGGGTGGACCAATTGAAGATCCAGGATATGGCCAGTCCAGGCCAGTAGGACCACGCACCTCGCACCTCAGAAGACTTATGGAGCCAGCTCTCCTATGCCTGTGGTGTGTGGTGGGGCTATCTCTCCCGAGTGAGGGGGCCAGCTCTCCCCTGGGGGCGGGGCAAGGTAGGTCTCCTGCTGCAATGCCCAAAGAAGGGCCCTTGCTTGCTCTTAAGCTCTCGGTGTGCTCTAGCTCCCTTTTACCACATAGTCCAGGAGAAAGGGCTGGATCTACAGCTCAGTACAAGATGAGAACAGTAAGAAATGCATCGCTCCTCAGAGACATAGGAATTAACAGCCGCTTCCTCAAATCTTTCCTGACAGAAATCACCCACTGAAGTTCCATCAGTATGGAGTCACCTATGTTGTCACAAGCATTTCCGGCACTACCTCTTATAACCCAAACAAGCTCACCCTTGAAGGTTTCCTTGCTTGGCCAAATGCAGAGTTATTCTGTGAGGTGCCCCTTGAAAAAGAATAGGAGCTGCCCAGCCTTCCACAGAAAAAGACTCCACTTTCCTTGGGAATTCTCCAATGTGGTAGCTAGCAGATGTGTTCTCAGAGCCCCCAAATGCAGGCCCAGAAGGGACGCTCTGCATAGAAATTGTCGGTAAACGTCACGACTGGGGGACATAAAGATCTTTTATTCGTGAAAGTTGGAGACTGCAATTTGAGTGTGTGAAATTGCCGATGGTTTGGTAAACATGTCGGCCCACCAACAGCCTTAAAAGGGAATTGAAACGTTTTAAAGCACAGTGAGGTAGCAGCGTGTGGGGGAGGGTGCTTTCTGGAGATCCAATGCAGAGATTTATGCCAGAGAAAAACACTCCTGCAGCCATTGAGAGTGAGAATGGGTCATTAGGAAGCTGGTGTGTATGGTCTAAGCACCAGGGCTTGCTGGGAGCTTTCCTATCTGTTCAGAATCCTAAGGTCGCTACATTTTGCCTGTAGGAAGAAATCTGTTTTCTTTGTTCTGACATTTTTCTATCCTGACTTCAAACATGTCTCGTACACTTTTCTGCTCTGTAACTCTCTATCTAGGCTTCAAGAAAGACTCCTTTTCCTGGCTTGGCCTCTGGGCTATCTCACGTTTCAACACTTCCGGCTTCTATCCCATCTTTCTTCCCGCCATGGCATGATCAAGTCTGGCCTTTCTCTCATAACTAGGAGCCACCCTTGGCTGTTACCTCTTCTTCAACACCCTAGCCCAGCCCAGTCCAGTCTCAACGTCAAGTCCTGATGGCTCAGCCTATAGGGTAGACTTATCGCTCCCTTCTCACTTACCTGCTCCTAACCTAGAACCATTCACCGACCTGAACACATCTGACGGCTTCCTCTTGTAGTCATTCTGCTTTGGGCTCTGCTCATATCACTAGCAGAATCAATTTCTTTCTTTGCTTTTTCTAGAATGTGAAGAAGTCCATGATATCCCATGTTGAACATCCTTTGCGGGGCTCCCTTAGTTGAAATGAAATCTATATTCTCCCTGTTTCTGGTCCTAGCCATTGTTTTGGCCCTTGGCTTTGTCTTATTTTTCTTGTTGCAATGATCAAACACCCTGACCAAAACATGGTCTGCCATAGTGGAGAAGGCTTCGGGGCAAGACAGCGAGCTGGCCAGTCATTTGCTTCTGCAGGCAGGAAGCAGAGTCAGATGAGAGCTGCAGTTCGGCCTTCCTCCTCCTTTTTACACAGTTCAGGACCCAGCCTGGAAAACGGTGTTGTTTTCCTTTAGGCTGGGTCTTTCCTGATTGCTTATTCCAGCCAAGATAATTGCTCACAGTCACACCTACTCAAAGGTTATCTAGCAAGTTTAGACCCTGCCTAGTTGACAATCAGTAATAATCATTGTAGATCTCTCTCTCACTCTCTCCCTTCCTCCCTCCCTTCCTTCCTTCCTCCCTCCCTTCCTCTCTCTTCCCTTCCTCTCTCCTCCCTCTCTTTTTTCCTGACAGCTCTAAATCCCACACATCGTATTTATCTACGAACCCTACAGTGTCAGTGGCTTCTTCTCAGTAAATATATCCCAATCTTTGTCAGCAAGTTGATATTTTTCATTTTAACTAGAGTTTTGAACAAATGGAAGGCATCTCACCAAAACAAACTACTTTTTAAATCCTATTTTATCTTATTTTTTTGTGACACTTAATTTCTTCTTTTAGTCTAAATTCCAGCTATGGTTTCAGATTCCTGAAACTTTGGGGCATCTGCCATCTGGAAGAAAAAACAAACATCTAATTCAGGAAAACCTACAGGTTGCATCGCTCTGGGAGAAATGTGGAGGCTTAATTAGCAGAGAGACTCCACACACATTTTGGCTAGGCCAAAAATATCAGGCTGCCAATTTTTCATTAATTCCTGTTAAGTGCACTGAAGACTTTGGAGGACGGGGTATGTCTAATGAAATGGCCCCCAAACCAAATCCCAAGTTTTTCATCTTTAGAAACGCATCCCTGCAGGTGATCCGACAAATCAAGGGGCCATACCTCACAGGCAAATGGGACGTCACCAAATACCGCCCTTCCCGCTCACTGGTAATTCTAGCAAACGCCTAATGATTACTTATGAAGCTCCAGGCTCCGCTTGCCTGTGTGCATCATTTCATTTCGTCCTCAGGAAATCCCAGTAGGCAGTTTCTTCATTATCTATATTTGCAAGCAGGGAACTGAGGCACAGGGAGATTCTGTATGTTGCCTGTGGTTACACAGCTGCTGTCTGGAAGGCACAGTATTTAATAGCAGATGTTGTCGTGGGAATGATAGTGATGTTGCACTCAGCGACCAACTCCTGGTAAGACGGTGGTCCCATCAGACTCTAGTGGGTGATACCTACCACCTAGTGATGGTTGTCATAACATCGCAGCACCAGGTGTTCCCCTTGTGTTTATGGAAGTTGATGTACAGTCTCTGAGCTGGCATTGAAGTGTGACATAGTTGATGTGTGCTCTCCTCACTGGCATTGTATGAGTGTGTTTACACACAACATACATTTGGTGATATAAGAACTAAATCACTTGTTTATGCATGTACTAGATCTTTGTGTGTATGTGTGGTGTGTGTGTGTGTGTGTGCATATGCACATGTGCTCACACATATTTGGGAATGCATATACATAATACATATGTAAGTTTTCACGTAAAGTGTGTGTATATACATGTACGGGCACATGCATGTAGGGGCCATTGATTGACATCAGCTGTCAATATGGTGGAAAGATATACTTGCATAGCCAATGGTTTACCCACACAGCCATCTCCATAGGCCATTCTTATTACCTATAACCATACTTTAGCTGTTCTTCTAGCTTTCTGTATGTGTTAGTGAATTTTCCCATGAAATGACAAATGACAGGAAATAACTGAAGGAAGGAAGGCTTGTTTAGCTTTTGGTCTAAGAGGAACACAATCCGTCTTGGTGGGGAAGATGCCAGAGAGGAGTGTGAAGTGGGCAGGTATATTGTGTCCACTGGACGCAGACCCTAAATAAGAAGTGGGGTGGGGCTATGAAACCTCAAAGCCTCCCCTAGTGACCCACTTCCTCTACCAAGGTGCCACTTTCTAAAGGTTTCACGACATCCTCAGACAGGGCCAGCAACTGGAGACCAGTGACACGTGACATCAGCAGCAGCCCACTCCACTCGGGTGTTCTGGATCCCTTGACCACAGCCAGGGCATAACTGACCCGAAGCACACGTCTGATGCTTTACACCGGGCAGTACTCATGCAACAGTATCAGTCAGGGAATTACACGCTTCCTAAAATACGTTCCCACTTTTAAATCATGCATTGTGGTGCTCCAGTTCAGTGTCTGTCCTCGGAGCCACAACTTTGAGATATATCCTTACAATTTTTAACTTCATGATGTTCTTGAAATCTCAGAAAATTTGCAAGGGCTATCTGCGACCACCCTTCTCCCCCATAACATTTATCTGGGTCTTCATAGTGGTTATATCTTAACCCTGTTGACCTTCTCATGATTTCCATATGTCTCCTATACATACCATGTTAAGATTTCTAGGACATTCTGAGTAACTTGGAGCTATCTTGTCCAGAGAACCCTAACTGCTTCAGTGTGTACTTCCCAAGAATATTCTCTGATATACACATGGAAGAGCTAACCCATGGCACTGTCTAGGACCTGTCCCACTGGCGCAAGTCTAGATAACTCCTTCATTATCTCTTAGTCTGTGAATCACAGCTCTTGCATCTCACTCAGTCTGCCTTGGATTTTTTTTATAGGGGGTGTGGTCAGGTCCCAAAGAATCAAATCCATTTTCTCTTGACACCACACTGTTCCAGCCACCAGGCAGATATACAAACAGGATGTCTTTCCTGGTACTCTAGACTTTGAATTCACTAAAGCATCTCTGTTGCTGTCATTCCTAGCAGAAACCTTGCTACCCGGGGTTCTGTGATGGTCTCATGGATTTAAGGCAAAAGAACAGGTCTTGTTTAGGCAACCACAATTGTTGAGATCCTGGATACAGTTTGTCTGTTGTACATAGAATGCACTATCTCTCAGCAAACATCCAACACTGGTCCTTGGGCTCTTTCAACCTCCCCTCCCCTCTTTACATGCTGTTCACTGAACTTTAGGTATAAGGGTTGTATTGTAGATGCATCCGCTGGGGCCGGGCACCCACAGCCGGTTGTCCTCTGCCTTTTGACCAGTTGTGACTTTCTGTAAAAACTTCTCTGATGTTGGCCTCAGAGAATTCTCACAAGGCTCCGCCTCCTACAAGAAGAGCTGGAGTCAATGAATGACTACTGAGAGAGTCCTAAACACATGTAAGCAATAGTAGATAGCTCAGCATGTTACGTGTATGCATGTGTTTGTGTATGTGTGTTTGTGTGTGTGTTCTCATGTATGCCAGAGGTCAACAATTAAGGCTCTTCCTCAGCTCCCTCTCTACCTTGTTTTTTGAGACAGGGCCTCTCTTTGCACCCGGATCTCCCTGATTTGGCTAGACAGGCTGGCCAGTTAGCTCCAGCATTCTTTCTGCCTCTGTCTCCTGGGATTGCACCGCCACACCTGGTTTTTCACAGGTGCTGGAGGTTAGAATTCAGATCCTCAGACTTGAGGGAAACAAGTACGTTCTCCACTGAGCCATGTTCTCAGCCCTGATGGTGAAATCTGTGAAAGGTGGCTCCTGGGGGGGGGCGGTGATTAGGTCTTCAGGAAGAAGTGCATTCTCATGAGAATAAATTGTTATTAGAAATAATCTGTGATGATCTGGATTCCTTTCTCGTCATTTGACCTCTTTCTCTCCCACAATGCCACCTACCACGAGGCCTTTACCAGAGAATAAGCCAATGAGGCTTCCTATCTTGCACTCCCAACATTCCAAATTGTGAGTTAAGGAAGCCTTTTTTTCTCTATAAATTACCTAGCTCCAGGTATTTTGCTAGAGAAACAGATAAATGAACTAACACATGCACCTTCTGACGCTTACATTTAGTGGCAGGGAGCTGTCACACCACACAGCCCTTTGACTCCAAGACATTGGATCTATAATATTAAAGCGTGGTTTATTTTCTGTTCCCCAGACTGTGGACGCGGAATCAGCTGCCAGCCTGGATTTCAGCAGGTCGCTCATTCTGGGAGAAATGACTGTGGTTCTTCTCTGCTGTCTTCCACCTAGCTGGTGCTCAACAAATGGAGTCTAGTAAAAAATGCAGCCAAGGCACAGCTGTGCATCCATCCTAAAATGCGCAAACACATTAACGTGCAGAAAGGGGAAAGAGCCAGGTCATGCCTGTTTCTGGATTTCTAAAACGGCAGTCCTTGTATTCTGAGTCCCTCAGTGCTGTCTTTTAATAAAAGGAGAACAAGCTTTGGCCGCAGAGCAACTGTGCTTCTTAAGGCTTCCAGAAAGAATAAAGAACACCCCAATAACAGGGGACCTGGTCTTCGGGCTTCATCAGCTTCTGCAATTGACATCCCTGTGACAACTTCCAGTGAACCACTCAAGAGCAAAGGGAAAATGCAGATGTAAATTATGTCATGTCTTAAGACTGTGGAAAGGTACTAGAAAGGGGGTTTCAAGTGACTTTATAAAACTCAGATGTTCCCTTGGGAGAACTCTCAAAACCTACTGTTTTCCCAAAGCCTGATGGATTACTGGAAAGGTATTAAAATGGATTTATTGCCCACTTCATTATGGTTGACATCCAAAAGGAAAGAGGAAAAAGCAAAGTCTGACACGAGGCTAAGGAATGGGCCAAACTTTCTATGCATGGAATGTGATTTTAGCAAGCTGCCAAAATGCCTCCAGATGTTCACTGAAGCTCATCAAGATGTCCGGACTCACGAGATGGAAACCGGCTGAGCAGTACCCGGCTCTCAGGCATCTCATACAGATTTTGGCCTCTGTCCTGTTCAAGGCTTCCTTTCAAGGTCCTGACTAGGTTCTCAGGGAAGCACTGAGCTTAAAGCCTTGGCCATCTCTGGACCCTGTGTTGTTAGCTTCCCGTTACTGAGCAAACTATGAGATAATCAAGAGAAGAAAGGTTGATGTTGCTTTGTGGTTTGGGGCATTTTGATCAGATGCCTGACTTCTTTGGTTAGAGCCTGAGATGAAACAGTAGATGATGGCAAAAAATGCATGGGAGAGGAGACTTGTTCACTTCAGGACAGTTGGGAAAGAGAGAGAGAAAGGGGAGGGGACAAGAGACTCAACAGCCCCTGCAAGGACACTCCTCCAATGACCTAACTTCCTCCCACTAGGCCCCACCTCCTAACAGTTCCATCATGTCCTCAAAGCACACAGGGCCATGACCACACCTTCAGCATGGCTCTTTCAGGGGGAACGTTCAAGTTTCCACGACAGCAAATCTCAAAGAAGACTGCTCCCTGGAGGTCTTGGATGAGAGACAAACAGTGTTGGGTGGAACTGAGCAGTTCTCAAACCGTGGTGGCCAGCTAACTCCTTGCATGAACACACTGTTTGACGAACATCATTCGAAAATTTCTGGGCCCATTTTCTACCACTTCAAGAGGAAGTAGTGAGAAGAAAGGCAGTCTTAGAACACTAAGATATAGAGCAGATGGTGGCGGGGGAGCTGGCTTGCTCTGTAAGTACTTGGTGTGGAAGCATGAGGATCTGAGTTCGATATCCAGCAGCCACATAAAACATCTGCCTAGGAGAGTGTGTGCCTGTAATCTTGGTGCTGGGGAGGTGGAGCTAGGAGAATTACAGGAGCTCACTGGACAGCCACTGGAGCCTACTCAGTAAGTTCCAGGTTCAGCGGGGGACTCTGGTTCAAAATATAAGGTGGAGAGAGATCAAGGAAAACACCTGGCATTGGCCTCTGGCCTCCAAATGCACAAGACACACATCTTCATGTATCTCATCAGACACACACAAGTGAGCTCACATGTACAGATGCACACACAAACACAGCAGAAGGGAGGCTCTGATTCTGGAAAGGTCTGTAGTCCCCACAGTTGGCGAGGTAAGACTGCTTGGTTTCTGTTTGGTGGAGCCTAAAACCAGCTCGCCACCATGGTGAGAGTCAGATCGACTGTGGAGAAGACTCTTTACTGAACGGCCCCCTCACCTCTAGAGATAGCTGAGAACCAAGAAAGAGAGAGAGAGGGAGAGAAAAAGAGCTGACATAAGGCAAGCTTAGTGGAGTTACCACATTTGTTACTGTAACTGAATTGAGAGGACCAGAGTCACATAATGGGAAAAAGGAACAGGGTAGAACTACCAGGAGCTGAAAGAACAAAGCCAATAAAACCTGCAGAAATCTGAAAAAGACTTGTGGTGTGTCAGGAAGCTGAGGTAAACTTGAAGGGCAGAGAGAATTTGAGTCATCATAAACTAGAAGAAAAATGGATACGAGCCAAGATAAGCTTTGCACAATATGAAGCCAATTTGAAGACATCTAGAATTTCCCCCAGGGTCAAGGCACAAATTTTGTCATGCATCCGAATGAAGACTTGCAGAATCTATCCGAAGCACAGATTCTGTTCCTTGTCCTGATTGGTTGACTGTGTGGAACTGGGCATGGGCTCTGTCACCTGCACGGTGTTGTTGGTTTGTCTTCTGAGATAGAATATTACTTCATTTCTTAGGCTAGCCTGGAAGTCATGTAGCCCAGGCTTGGCCTGAACGCAAGATCTTCTTGCCCCAGGCTTCTCAGTGCTGGGATTAGAGAAGTATGCCTCCATGAACAACTCTAAAAATCTACATTTCTAACAAGTTATCCAGATGACTCTGATGCAGTTAGCCCATGGGTAGGGCTTAGCCAAAACACTGCCATCTATTTCCTAGAAGGGAGAGAATCCCAACACCTCTCAGCCTATGGGATGGTTAATTTCATCATCAACAAACCTCCAGGCACTTCTATGAGGGGTTGTGCAGACTCCCAGTGTATCTGTGAGAGTTTGTTTTGATTAGGTTAACTGACGAGGGAAGATTCATCTTAACTGCCAGTGGGGACATTCAGAGGACCTTCAGGCTATAAAACAGAGAAGTGAGGTGAACACCAGCATACATGCTTGTATCCTTCACTGCTGCTTGACCACACACGCAATGTGACCAGCCGCCCACCTCAAGCTCTTGCAACCATGGCTTCCCTACCATGATGGACAGGATAGGACCCTTAAACTGTAAGGGGGAAAAAAAACCTCTGCCCTTTCTGGTTAGTTTTTATAAACTTGGCACAAATTGAGACATACTAGGAAAGAGGGCATCTTACTTGAGGAATTGCCTTCATTATGTTGGCCTAGGGCCACATCTGTGGAGCATTTTCTACAAAAAAAAAAAAAA
>LOEQ01004229.1:294270-304895 GCA_001685075.1 Bramus lutescens
GCTTACTCAGTTAATATTATTTCCTTCTTGGGTCTCTGAGATAGTTGAAGACTACATAGTTATAGTCATAGTCTTCTCTGTTTACAAGACTGAGAAAGGAAATTTACTAAAGAAATGTAAAGTATATAAGGTTGAGAGATATCAAAAGATAGTTTTGAATGGTAATGCAAAGTTATGATAGAAAGTAAATTAGGTACAAGACTTTGGACTCACCAAGATAGGATAGATATGAAATATTTTCTCTGAATTTGTCAAATGCAAATGGACTTGACATTGTTGAGGTATTTATTTTCTGTATATGCTGTATAAAGTCACCGTATTTGTTGTACATTGTTTTCTTATATTAGTTAGCTTTCTTTTTTATTTTAGACAAAAAAAGGGGAAATGTAGTGGCATTTCAATTGTATTTTAATAAATAAAGCTTGCCTAAAGATCTGACAGTAAAACAGCCCAACTGATCAGACCAGGTAATAGAGACACATACCTTTAATCCCAGCAGCCACACTGTTGCCATAGAAACTGGGTGGTGCACACCTTTAATCCCAGCACTAGAGAGAATTATAAAACAGAAGGAAACAGCTCCCAGACACAGTCTCATTCTGAGATTTCTGGAGGCAGAATCGCCATTTTGGACAGAGGTTGAGGTAAGAGCCAGTGGCTGGCTGTTCTGATTTCCAGATCTTCAGGTTGAACCCCAATTTCCTTCTGTGAGTTTTCCCAATTTCTCTCTGTGAGTCTTATTAATTGTGCTTCAATGGTCATGTCCTACAACCTTGGGGGTTAGGACTTAAGACATCTGAACCCAAGGGAAACAATGTACCCTACTATTGACTCACCTTCTGGACCCTTTCTGCCAGCAGCAGAGGACATTTGGGGCTTAGCAGTCACCAAGGTTCTGCAGCCCTTATCCCATGTTCTCATTACTGCTGGGTTATGGCTTCTTTCTCTCCCCACATTCCCTTCCTGGGCAGTCCCAGTGCCTAGGACACTGCTCCATGCATAGCAAAGAGTCTGTAGAGATTGAATGAGTAGAAGAACATTTCCTCTGACCCTCAGGTAAGACTAGTATCATCATTGTGACAAAAAGGCCTTTTTTCATACTCAGAGCCTCTGTCATTGCACTGAGGCACTATATGCATACCTGTGGGTTTTGTAGTAGATCCTGGATCCCAACAGTACTGACCTAGCGAGTGTCTACCTAACGGATGCCAAGGCTCTTTTGACTCTGCTTTCAAACATTGCCCAAGCTCTGATGAGACTAATGCAGTATAGGTTAACTGGATACAGATGTAACTATGGGGTTAGAAAGGCCCTCCTTCCACTGGCTAGAAACCACCTCCTGAAGCAGTGGTTCTCGACCTTCCCAAGACTGCAGCCCTTTAATACAGTTCCTTGTATTATGGTGACCCCCAACCATACAATTAGTTTCATTGCTACCTCATATTATGAATTGTAACTATTATGAATCAGTAAATATTTGTGTTTTCTGATGGTCTTAGGCAACCCTAAAAAGAAAGAAGGGTCATTTGACCCCCCAAAGGGGTTGATATCCACTGTACTAAGTGTTCCACAGGCTCTCAAGGCTCTCCACCATTCGAGAACAAGTTATCAGAACATGGTAGCTGTGTGGGGTCTGGGGCATTTCAGAGTTAAATCCTAATACTGCCTAAGGATGTACATATGAAGGTAGAAAGGGATGGTGTCTCTTGTCCTACATGTCCACATTTCCCTTGGAATGAGCCTTAGTTTAAAGAATGTCCCGGCCTTTCTCAAACTGTATTTTGGGGGTTGAACACAAACTTATTAAACCATTTAAATTAAGGGATTTTTTCTTTTTGTATTTTCAGTTCAGAATTGTTATTCTGTTTTTAATTATATATGTGCCTTTCTGAAGAGGCCAGAAGAGGGTGTTAGATCCTCTGGAGCTAGAGTTATAGATGTTTATGAGCCACCTAAGGTGGGCAGTGGGAACTGAACTCAGTTCCTTAGCAAGAATGGTAGGCCTTCTTAACTGCTGCACCATCTCCAGCCTTCATATTAAACTCTTAAAATTAGAGTTACATACTGCCTGAGAGTTAATTCAAAATAATTTAATGGGGGCAAGGAGTGTAACTTAAGATGAAATGAAATGGGCCACGAGGGAATAACAAAATGGAGAAATTGTCAGATGGGAATCCTTTACCTGACATTTTCTGACTTTGTCTGTCCCTGTGGAAAGCAATTTCAGTGTCACATGGGGCATTGTGGCTGTATTAAAAAGATAAACATTATCACTTAGAAATAACACTGGTACATTTATGTATAAAATGATAAATATCTAGGATTTGCTACAAAATTCAAACTTGTCTTTATAGAGACAAAATGAAATCCACCATATTGTCCATTCTTAAAGCTATGTACTAAACATGTGAGAGATTTTCAATTTTTTCTACTTTTTGTTTGTTTGAAAATTTCACAATAAAAACTTTAATGTAGGAAACAGTAAAAGAGAAATCCCTTCCCAAAGCCTGCTGTATAAATCTCCTAGAGTGTTTGTAGCTAAGACAGACAAAGACACACCAATAAGAAAGGTCACAGGGCAATCACACTGATGGCTGTTGGCACAGAAGTCCAGAATCAAACCTAACAAAATGTTAGCAAATTCAGCTCAACAATGTCCATCAACACAATGTAAAAGAACAATGAACAGTTGGTTCAACATTAGAAAACATAACGATGTATGTTATAGATGGAACTGAATTCTGTCTTCCAACAGTTACTGAAGTCCCAAGTCCCAGCGTCCATGCATGGGACATTATTTGGGAATCAGTTACTTGTAGACGACCACACTAAAGCAAGGCCATGAAGGAGGACCTTAACCTTATACAACAGGTGTCCTTGTATAAAGAGGAAATGTGCAGAAAAGGTGATATGAAGACAAAGGTTCAGATAGCCATCTATAAGCTGAGATGACTCTCTTCTATGCCAGTTAACAAAGCTAACTGGGATGCCCACCTACAAGACCATCTTAAAGATTTCTATTCTCTTTACATAAAATAAACATTGGCTAGAAGTTCAGAGAATCAAGCCCAAGAAACCACCCAGACCCTGGTATAGTTTGGATATGAAATATTCCCTCTGGCTCATATGATTTTTGGTGGATTTTTGTTGTTGGTGGTGGTTTTTAGAGCCAGAGTTTCTTTGTATAACAATCCTGGCTGTCCTGGAAGTCACTTTGTAGATCAGACTGGCCTCGAACTCACAGAGATCCACCTGCTTCTGCCTCCTGAATGCTGGGATTAAAGGCATGAGCCTCCACTACCTGGCTATTTGTTTTAATTTGTTCTCCAGGTGGTGGTGCTGTTTGGAGATGGTGGAACTTTCGGAGCAAGAGGCATGGCTGGCAAAATTGGGTCATTATTGACAGGCTTTTGAGGGACACAGTCTGGCTCTGCATCTGACCCAAACTCTTTATGTCCTGGGCTATCAAGATGTGAGAAGCGACTGCCTCACAAGGCCACCACCATGGATGGAGCTGAAGCCATAGATGGGGATGCTGCCATGATGGAGATACTGCCATTGGTGGAAAAGCCACCATGCGGTGAAGCTGCCTTGACTTTCATGCCTTTCTTGCTATTATGAACTTCAGCCCCTGAGACCGTAATGAAAAATATGAACTCTTCCTTCCCCCAGTTGCTTCTGTCAGGTATCTGGATACAACAATAAAAAAGTAGCTAAGGCAGTCCTGTGAAGCCTGCTCACCCCATTTACAAACACCATTGCTTTCCAATGCTTAGTAAAGGCTATGCAATGTGTTCCTGCATGGGTGCACCAGGCAAGTAATCATGATGCTCTGGCAGCATTGCCCATAGAAGCTCTGCAAGGTATAAATAAACTATGATCTATTGAACAATGAATTCTAAAGAGATGCAAAGGAATGGCCTTAGGTGTATATCTATGGATATGAATGAATCTCAAATACATAATCTAGAGATCAATAAGCAGAAAAGGGCATAAAAGTATAATTTCATTGACATAAATGTTAAAATCATATATAACTAAATAATGTGTTGTTTGGAGACACACACACACACACACACACACACAAGTATTAACCTTAAGGCTCTGGTGTACATTAAAAATCACCTTAAAGGGTTTTTATAATCCAATTACTGTGTTTCTCTCCCAGAGATTCTTACTAAGTACACGTGAAAGTGGATGCTGAGAATCTGTGCTTCCCACAAGTGTCTAGGAGGTGCGGAAGCACGTGGTCCACAGATTCTGTTCTGAGGATCACTACTGCAGTGCAACACATTGAGCTGATACATGTAGAACACTGGATAGTGGTTCGCAGTTGAGGGAGAGGGGTGACTAGGAGAGAGTGCAAAAGGCTTTAAGACATCAGTGACACGGGCTGAGGAGATGTGTCAGTGGTAGAGCCTTGCAAACATGGGGACCTGAGCTTGGATCCATAGACCCTGTGTAAAAGCCCTGAGTGCTTTGGTCTTCCTATAATTCTAGCCCTTAGGAGTGAAGACAAGGGATGCCAGGGCAATCTGGCTAGCTGAGCAAATTCCTGGTTCATAGGAAGGACTTTCCTTATTTCATGAAGTGGAGAGCAATTGAAGAAGATACTTGATATCAACCTCTGAACTACATACACAACACACACACACACACATTAGCACACACCAAAAATAACTTTAAAACTTAGTACTTAATATGTACATTTGCAGGGCAGTCATTTCTGAAGATACAATCTGTTTAAAATTTAACAAGGCAAAACAGAAAAAGGTTCCATAGGACCCTTCTATAATCTCCTCTCTCTTTGTTGAATTATCTCCTACTCCTTAAGTAGCAGAACGTTAAAGACAAAGGAAAAGAAGAAAACAAGAGAAGATAGTAAGTGGACTGCTTGCTGAGCTCTAAATTCCACCTGGAACTCTCACCTATGGCTTCTGGCATTGCTGAAGTTTATACACATTTACCCTGCTTTGAATGTAAGGAAAATGAAGAATAAAGAGACGAACAACTAACTCAAGGCATCATGGCTTATATATGTTGGAGTTAAAATTTAAACTCAGCTTAGAAAGGTAAGTCAACTTTTAGTCCTTGTACTTCCGCTTTCTGTTACTATAGCAAAATACTTGAGGCTGCTACACCATAAAGAAAAATACCAGACTAGGTGGCTCAGCTGTTAAGAGTGCTTGCTGCTGTGGGATAATGCATTTGTACCCTGTAAAGATTTGTCAATTGTTTTGGTTTAATAAAACACTGATTGACTAGTAGCCAGGCAGGAAAACTAGACCTGAAGAATTCTGGGAAGAGGAAAGGCTCAGTCTGCAGTCAACAGCCAGTCACAGAGGAAGTAAGATGAGAATGCTTCACTGATAAAAGGTACCAAGTGACGTGGCTAACGTAGAAAGGATTATGTGTTAATTTAAGTTGTAAGGGGTAGTGAATAATAAGCCTGAGCCAATAGACCAATCAGTTTATAATTAACATAAGCCTCTGTGTGTTTTGTTGGGACTGAATAGCTGCAGGATTGGGCAGGACAGAAACTTCCATCTACAATTTGCAGTTCTTGAAGAGGACCCAAATTTGGTTCTCAGCATCCATATCAGCATGCTCATAAATGCCTTAATTCCAGCTCCAGGGTATACAGTGCCCTCTTCTGGCCTCCGTGGGCACCTTTACATACACACATGCACAGACACACACAAAAAGACATAAGTGAAAATAAAATAAACATATAAGTTTTTAATAAGTCACATAGGTAAAATTAAAATAAATATTAAACTAAAATCAAATTTCAAACCTCAAGACAATGGATTTTAATAGACTTATACAGCTGAGACAACCCATCTCTCAGGGTGATATTTATATGTAAATAAATGTGTAATCCAGACTATTTTGCCTGGTCCCAGGAGACAGTAGAATGTTATGATCATTAGTCCACTGACTTTGCTTGTCTTTGAATGGGAAACCAATGTGGGTTTAAGAATCTGTCCACCTAAGATGGGGCAGAGCCAAAATTGAGGGTGGTGTATGTTAAAATGTTCTCATCAAGAAAAGTCAATAACCTAGAAATACAGAACATTAAAGATGGAGGTGATGTTGACAGTGGAGCTATTTTTCTTTTCATGTACAAAAAAAGGTCACTCCTTCTTAAAAGGGTTGTAATAATTAGAGACATGCAAACATCTATTTTATTGCATTTTGCATTTACAAAAATATTCATCCCAAGGCAATATTTTTAGCTCAAAATCCCTATCCTTTTTCCATGTTCAAAAACAGCAACAAAGTCCTATGAATCACACTGGTTGACACATCTTTTGTGTATGCTAGCTTGGGTGTGCGAGGAAGGGAGGAATGAATAGGAAAAGCAGCCCTCCAGCCCTCCCTGATGGGACAACTTCATTTGATGGCAGCAGGAGATGGCTTTTGATATGACTACAGAAATGAGTTTTTATAATTTGCATTCTGAAAGATCTGTTTTTCCCAGCTAAGTGCTTCTACTTGGAGGGCCCTTTTCTCTGAAGCCAGAAAGAATAATACAAACACTTCTGAAGCTTTCAGAGTTAGACAAAGAAGCTGTTTGCAGACAGGTAATCTCAGCTGTGAGAACAATGATGAGGGGATGGAGAAGGGACTGGAGGTGCCAGTGAGATGACTCAAGGGAAGGAAGAAGGCTGGGGACTCTTGGTTCTTAAGAAGGCTCTTGATGGCCACCTTTTGAGATGTGAATATTGAAGAGTAATTTTGTTCCTCTATGAAACTTTCCAATATTTTCTTGCTTTGCATCCTGTGTTGAGTTTTTACTATAGGTTGTATATTGTCTCAGTTTGTGTTTCTATTTCTGTGAAGAGATAACATGACCACCACAACTCTTATTTAAAACCCAAAAAACATTTAATTGGGGATGGTTTACTGTGGTTTAATCCAGTATCATGATGGTGGAAAAGCATGATGGTACACAGAAAGACATCATGCTGGAGAAGGAGCTAAGAGTTCTACATCTTGATCCACAGACAGCAGGTGGAGTCACTGTGTGCCACGCTAGGCATGGCTTGAGCATACTGGAAACCACAAAACCAGTCCCCACAGTAACATACTTCCTCCAATAAGGCCACAACTCCTAATAGTGCTACTTTCTATAGGCCAAACATGCAAACACATGAGTCTATGGGGGGAGTCATACCTATTTAACCCACCACATTCCACTCCCCAGCCCCATAGGCATGTAGCCATACCATGATGCAGAAATGTGTTTGGTCCCCATAGCCTGTAACAGTTACAAACTTGCTTAAAAGTCCAAACTTCAAAGTCTCTTCTGAGACTCAGGCAATCTCTTAACTGTAATCCCCTGTAAAATCAAAATAAAAAAAGCAGATCACATCCTTCCAACATACAGTGGCACCAGACACACATTACCATTTCAAAATGGAGAAAATGGATTATAGTAAGGAAATACTGGACCAAAACAAGACCAAAACTCAGCTGGGCAAACTCCAAACTCTGAATCTTTATGTTTGATGTCAAAATGTTCTTCAGATCTCCAGCTCTATCCAGCTTTGTTGACTGTAGCATATTTCTTTCTCTTGGGCTGGTTTCACTCCCTGTTAGTAGCATTCTTCAGCAGTTATCTCATGACTTGGGTATATTCAACATCTTGGAGTCCCCACAGCAATCCAGGCTTCACCTTCACAGCTTCACATAATGGCCTCTCTGGGCCTCCATGCAAGGACCCCTGACACACACCTGTTCTCTGCAACTTTCTTTAGTCACAAAGGGAGATCCCATAACCCCTTTCTTGTATTCTTGACTCTAAAGCCAGAACAACATGGCCGAAACTACTAAGTTCCGCTGCTTGCTAGGGCTGGGACATGGCCCCCTTGCTCAGTTATACCTACACCAACTTTCTGTTTTCAATGGTTTACCATCATTGCCTTAGCTTGGATGTCCTGGAACTCACTCTGTAGACCATACT
Organism: Bramus lutescens; assembly: GCA_001685075.1. NCBI lineage: Eukaryota > Metazoa > Chordata > Mammalia > Rodentia > Cricetidae > Bramus > Bramus lutescens. The sequence continues at coordinate 302,240 of LOEQ01004229.1, forward strand.
GGCTGCAAACTTGGGGATCTTCCCATTTCTGCCTTTTGGGTGCTGGGATTAAAGGTGTGTACCACTGTGCCAGGACCTAAGCTGTTCTTTAATTCCTTTTCACAAGATGGAAGCTTATCTGGGCAGAGTCTTAGCCTGAGGTCACCACTCCCTTTAGTCCATTTCTTAATCTGTTTATTTCCTGGAACACAGGACTTAGCTCCATTCCACTTCCTGGTACCCATTTTCTCCACAAATTGTACGTTTCGTAGTTTTACTTTCTCAGTTTGCTCCTCTTCCTTATAAATCTTGCTAAGAGTCAACACTAGTAGCCACACTACAGAACCTATCCTAGGCAGTTTTGAGATTTCCTCCTCCAGTGCAATGAATCCAAAACTCTTCACTTTAGCTTCAGGCAGGCTATGTGGACAAAGACAAAAAATAGCCACATTCTTCATCAAAATATCACAAGAATATCTAGGCAACATATGGAAGTTCTTCTCTGAAACCCCTTGAGCCAGCCCCACCCACAGTTCAAATCACCCTCAGCACCACTGTCTTCCATGTTCCTATGAGGATGGACCCTTAAGCTCACTTAAGGCATTCAATTGCTTCTTTAATCCACAATCCCACAGTCCATAATCTTCCAAACAAAAACATGGGCCAGCATATGAAAGCAATACCCCAGTCCCTACTACTAACTTCTTAGTTAGAGTTTGCTATTGCTGTGAAGAGACACCATGACCACAACAACTCTTCTCAAAAAGGAAAGCATTTACTTAAGGTGGTAGCTTACGGTTTCAGAGGTTTACTCCATTATCATCATGGTGGAGAGCAGAGAGAGCAGTGTGCAGGCGGATGTGGTGCTGGAAAAGGATCTGAGAGTTCTGCGTCTTCATCCACAGGCAGCGGAAGGGGACTACTGCGTGCCACACTGGGCATAGCTTGAACATATGAGACCACAGAGCCCATCCCCACAGTGACACATTTCCTCCACACCTCCTAATAGTGCTATTCCCTATAGGCCAAGCATTCAAACACATGAGTCCGTCTATGGAGGCCATACCTATTCAAACCACCACATATACTTTTAACTAAATGATAATCAGATATTTTCTATAGTCCTCATTTTTCTATTGCTGGGGAAGATGGGAGGTGCTGGGAGAGGCATTGGCTTTAGTTTTCCCCAAGAGTTGGTGGTAACTATAAAGACCAATTTGTACATGCTCCTTTCTGGTCAGTTGCTTTGGCCACAGGTATCGTGCTGGTTTGACAGATAAAAGTTCGTCCTAGGCTGAGGCATTTGAACTCTTGGTCCCACACTGCTCCTTACATCCATTCCAACTCTGTGGGGGGACAAAACAGAAGAAGAGGCAGCTTCCAGGGCAGTGAGGCTGTGCCATCCCTAGAACAAGAATGGGCTTTAGTAAGTAAGGCCACAGCTGCCAGCCTTGGTGTCCTACGGAGCTGTGTTCACACTCCAGCTCTGGAATCCTGAGATCCTTGTGTGTGATTTCCATACAACCATTCTTTGTTGAGGGCCAACTGTAACCACAATATGGCACTGTAATGGTGAGTTTTCATCCATTTTTCAAAATAAATAAATAAAATACATCCTTTGGATGATCAAATAATTTTGTGATTCATTATTTCATTTGTTTTTTTAAGAAAATTGCCTGAATTGTGGATAATTATATCTATAAATGAAAATGCTAGGCCTTTATTATTAGAACCAAGTTGCAAAAGTCATGAGTATCATTATTGTGCATATGTGTATGATGGGTCAGTGCAGGTGTGATAGGCATCCAGACCTTAGGACAGCTAATGCCTTGTTGGAGGCACCATTCTGATCTTAGAACCCAGCATGTAGGTCCCAACACCTTCCAAAATAGGAACAACAGCCATCAAGGACCTGGTCCATAGTTCCAGGGTCCAGGAAGGTTCCTAAACATACTGACCTTGGTTCTTGCTGACCAGAGTGTTTCAACCAGATGTGGGTTTTATGCATAAAAGACAAAAGATGGTACGGCTCCTGGATGTACGGTTTGACTATGTTCCCCTTGCAGCCACTGGCTGACAGACAATACAGACTTTCTATTCAGCTTGATATGCTGTGCTTTGTTGACTCCCCTGGGAGGCCTTGCCCCTTCTAAATGAAGACAGGGGAATGGATGGAGGGTGGTTAGAAGGTAGGTGAGGAGAGGGAATGGGAGGAAAGGAGGGAAGGGAAACTGTGGTTGGTATAAAAATAAAAAAGAGAGAGATTAGATATTTTAAGGAGACTGAGAAAAGGTGTCTGTGGGTTTGAGGAGTGGCTCCCTCCTTCCACAGTTGGTTCCTGAGAGACCAAACCCAGGTCATCAGCTTTTGGGGGCAAGTGATCTCTTACTCTAATTTCTGCCTCTCCCCCTCTCCTTCTTTTTCTCCTTTCCTCTCTCCCTCCCTCCCTTTATCCCTCCATTTCTTGGGAATTTATAACTTAACAACTGAAGCTTTTTAGTGATAAATGACCATATTGATTTGGGATTAATGGCTTTATGGGACAATAAAAATTGAGGGAAGTAAGGGGAAAGAGAGAGACAGATACACAGAAAGACACACAGAGAGAAGGAGATGGGTGGAGAGATAGCTAGACAGACAGACAGACAGACAGACAGACAGACAGACAGACAGACAG
>LOEQ01004229.1:328589-343877 GCA_001685075.1 Bramus lutescens
ACCCCTTTAAATCCCAACTGGTGTGGGATTGTTTATGACTTACGCCTTCAGAGATCCACCTGCCTCTGCCTCCCAAGTGCTGGGATTAAATGTGTGCGTCACCAATGCCCAGAAAAAGAAGGAATCTTAATTGAGAAAATGTCCCCTTAAGATTGACCTGTAGACAAATCTGTGGGGCGATTTCTTGACTAATGATTGACATGGAAGGGCCCAGGCCACTGTAGATGGTACCAGCCCTGGGCAGGGTCATAAATTATGTGAAAAAGCAAACTGAGCAAGCCAAAGGGAACAAGCCATAAGCAGTGTTTCTCCGAGGCCTCTGCATCAGTTCATGCTGTGGTTGTTTAGCTTTGTGTTTTAGTGGAACTCCTAACAGTGGGAGTGGGGGGGGGTTGTCTATGACTCTTTTGCTTGCTTGTGGGAAGCTTTTTCTCTTACCGGATGGCCTCATCCAACCTTGATGTGGGAGTTTATGCCTGCTTTTATTGCGTCTTGTTATACTGTGTTTGGTCAATGTCACTGGGAAGCTGTTCTCTTCTGAAGAGAAACAGAGGAGCAATGGATCTGGTGGGAGAGGAGAAGAGGGAGGATTAGGAGGAGGGGCTGGAGGGGAGGCTGCACTGGGATGTATTGTATGAGAGAAGAATTTTAAAAAAGATAAAGAAAAAACAGGTTCTTGTCTTGCTTGAGTTTTTTGCCCTGCATCCCATCAGTAGATGAACTGTGATGTTGCAGAAATAAACCTCTGCTCCCCAAGTTGCTTTTGATCATGGTGTTCTTATCACAGCAATAGACAGAAACCATAGGCCTTCTGTGCCACCAGGTAAGTTGGTTATATGTACATGCTGCCCATGACTATAGCCATAAGACTGTTGACACTTGGTCTCCAGATGGTAATAATGTTGGGAAGTGACAGAGTCTCCAGCGGAAGAGTCTAGCTGGAGAAAACAGGTTACTAGAGGCCTGTCTTCGAAGAGGCTATCACGGCTGCGCTACCTCTCTATCCCAACTCTTTTTGTTCCCTGGCCATTTTGAGGTGAGCAGCCTCATTCCAACACATCACATGCTGCCCGCCATGATGGTCTACTTCAGCACAGGCCCAGAAGCGATAGGCATGGGCCATCTTCCCCACACGCTTCCCTGTCTTGGCACTTCCTTTCCTAAGTTAACGTCCTCTGCCATCTCTCTCTTCCTCACTCTTCTTCATCCTCCAAGCCATTGCACGTCTCAGAGAAGCACCCCCAACTTCTCCTTGAGTGGGAAAGGGCCTCTGGGCTCTGCTGTGCCACACCTGCATGGACCTCACCACCTAACAGCCTGAATCTTCTCTGTCGCTCCTCTACAAACCATGGTTACCCTGAAGCACAGACACCACCGTTGGTTTTTGTTGTTGTTCTAATTATTTTTTTAGGGGGCATCTCTGTGGCAGAGCACTTGCCTAGTATGTGCAAAGCATGGTACTCCGTCTCCAGCACCATAAATAATAGAAACGAAGAGAGGGCACCCCAAATTATGTATAGAATGATACCGATAGTTATTAGTTTGGCTGCTGGCACATCGCAGATGCTACAACATATGTACTTGGTGAAAAATCATCCAACCTTCTCACTCTATAAATGAGAAACACCACTCCAAAAGAGGAGGTGCATTGTTTAAAGCCACAGGACTTACATGGAGGAGTCTCGGGTCCATGACACCTCCAGGGTGTAAGCCCAGCATGGCGCTTGGGAGGGTATGTGAGCAGTGGGGATAAACTCAGCACCCTTGGCCTGTGAAATCCCCAGCTCTCCAGACTCACTAATGTGTGAAGCTTTTAGAACCTGAGGAAGAGACAGATCGAAGAGGCCGCTTACATTTGCAGAGGCAAGAAGCAAGCAGGGTGGTGGTGGAGTTCACACCCAATTAGGTTGTGCATTTTGTCAGCAGGCTGCAAACTTTTCTGCTAACACTAAAAGGATGGATTGGACACAAAGGCTTCCACACACATGACAGCCAGCTGTTGGCAGACTGGCATATACAAGAATTGCTTGTAGAGAGGGTTGGGAAGCAGGGAAAAGGGAGAGAGGGAGACAGGGAGGTGTTCTGCAAGGTTGTAGGGGAACATCCTTTACTTTCCATGAACTTGTCCCAAATGACAGTCAGTAAAAAATCTAGACATGGGGACTGAGAAGATGACTCAGTCAGCAAAGGGCTCATCACGCAAATGTGAGAACACGAGTTTGGATCCTCTCTCTCTTGTGTGCACACACACACAGTCACACAAGCATGCACACACACACTCATTCATGCACGCACACACACATGCACACTCACACACGCACGCACACTCACACATGCATGCACACGCATACATTCACACACAGTTGGGAATGATGACAAACAGTTGGAATCAGTCCCAGCACCAAGGAGGCATAGACAGGCACGTCCCTAGAGCACACGGGCCAGCCAGCCTAGCTTAATCTTTGAGCTCCAGGTTCAGTGAGAGATCCTGTCTCGAAAAACAAGACGGAGGGGTGGGAGAGAGGGGCTGGGCGACTAAGAGCACTGGCTACTCTTTCAGATAACTCAGGTTTGATTCCTAGCACCCACCTCATAGCTCATAAACTTCTGCAACTCCAGCTCCAAGGGATCAAAACCTTTTCTTGGCCTTTGCAGGCACCAGGCAAGCACACAATACACAGACATATATGCAGACAAACATTCACACACATTAAAAAATAAACAGATAAATAAATAAATAAATAAGATAGAGAGCAATTGAAAAAGATGCTTGATGTTGACCTCTGACCTCCATGTGTGCATACATACATATTTATACTCACCTATTCTTTCTCTCTGAATCTATATATAAAGAATCACAGCTACACATACAACCTGGGTAGTGACACATGGTATGGATCCCTCACTGATACTTCCTAGAGCATGGTGCCCATTCTACCCCTACCGATCCACCTCTGGGTGGCACAGCCATGCAGAGCGATAATATGAACACATGGATGGGATGGATGATATTACTCTCAATCAATAGGGGGGAAATGTGAGTGGCATTACAAGAAGTAAGGATAGGAGAAACTGATGAGAAATAGAGGAATATGAATGTGTTCTTTGGCACAACTGTGTATGCACGCATAGTCAGACAGAGTCTCTTTCCACACCCTCTTTTGCCTGAGTATATGCTCTTCCCGCAGGGATTCCTACAGCCAATTCTTGGTTCAGCATCCAGATGAACCTTTCAGAGACCAGCCACACATAACCTTCCCAGTATCCTTCCATGAACACTCCACCCCAATGTTCTCTTCCCTCCTCCCCCAAGCCCCGCTGCCACCTGCATGGTTCATGGAATGGGTTTACTTTGTTGGCCCACCACCTATGGCAGCTCCCGAGACAAAGGTTTCCATTCGGTTTTTCCCTGCTGTAGTCTCAGAAGCCAGAACAACACGGTCACATAGGAAGCCTGGACACACATTTCCAGAATGACTGAATCACTGAACAAAGGCAGGACTTGACATGCAAAGTAGAAAAAAAATGGCCTGGAGAGGCCCCACAGAACCAGGCCTTCAGGCCGTGTCTTTAAATAATGTGTCTAGAACTGGTTTCTCAGGCATGTGGCATTTGAACAAGACCCAGATTTGAAGCAGAATCTGCGTGCTCAGAGATAGGAGGTAAAGCTGTCCCATGTGAAGGGAATAGGAAGAGACAGGGTCCTGAGGCTAAGGTAGCCAAGTGTCCACAGACCTGAGGAACGATAGCCTAGACGGTGACCTCTACCTGACAGGGTCAGCGTGGGGGATGTTTTAGGAACTGCTGTTTCTTTTTAAATTTTAACAATGTTTTATTGCATTTTATCCAGTGTCTGTATGTGTGCATCCATGCTAAGGTATACATGTGGAGGTCAGAGGACAATTTGTTGGAATCTATTCACACATGGAACCCAGGGATAAAACTTAGGTCATCAGTCTCGGCAGCAATCACGATCACTGGCCCAGCCATCTTGCTGGCCCTGAATTGCTATTTCTGTCCTTTTATCATAGAACAGGGATCCAGGATTCTGAGCTGGGAAACTGTTCCATAGCTGCTTTGGACTAGATCCATATCCAGAAGATATGGCTTTTCTGGGACACCCAGGGCAACTCTGGGGACAGGGATTGTGGGTGAGAAACCCCACCAGCCTTCCTGTAAGATGCCGATGACATGGGGCTGTACCTCCCAGGTGGTCTGAAACACCCAGTGTTACATCCTTTCTCTCATTCTCCCCAGAGTGAGATTAGAAAACCTTCTCCCTTCATGCTCAAGCGAGCTCAAGTCTAACTTAAATTTACATCCAGATAAATAAGGTTGCCCCTAGCAACAGCTTCAGTTGGGCTGTTCCGTAGCACAGGGACATTATGTCATCATTTGTTTGTTTGTTTTTGCTGTGGTGAGGACACTTGGCAAGAGGCCCCCTCTTCCTCACTAACTGTGAAGTGACAGTTCTGTGTGGGTCACTGGATGCCAATACTTTTGTGTGCCTCTCTCTCCCAGTGTCTTCGGGATGGCTACTGTGTGCAGGAGAAAAGGAACAAGATTGGAGGGTTATGTTAAGCCTGCTGAGTGTGCCGCTTTTATGCTCTAAATGCCCAGGCGTAATTTACATGTCGATGTGGTAATAAATCGCTCTGTGATCCCCTCCTCTCTAAGACTGGTGGAATAAAAGGAGAGGAAATTGACCTTCTGCCTAGGGTAAAAGCCAGAGCCTGGCTGGAAGCCTGGGGCTCAGCAGTGTGTGAGTGGATCGAAGGGCTGTGTGGAGAGCAAGAGGGGAGGGCATAAAGGAGAGGACATCATTTTTAGAGAAAGCTCAGAGCAAAGAAACAAAAGACAGACACCCATGTTCCTATACAGAAAACACATCACCGGCTGAGCTGTATCCTCAGCCCCTGGGACCCGGCTTCTGAAGGGACCCTGGGCACCAGAGTAGTGTTACCCTAGAGAACACCTCCTTCCATATGGACCTTTTCAGGGCACTCAGTCTGCAAACCAGAGCAGGATGAAGTGAGGGAAAGCTGCAACACAAAGTGTGCCATGTCGGGGTAACACGTGCCCAGGAGGAAAATGCACCGGCAGCCGCTGGCTCTGTCTGTTTACTGGAGCAGGTGGCTGCCCGCCGCGGAGACCAACTTGAACTTGGACCCGATGCCATTTCCGGTTTCCCCAGCCACTGCCTCCATGTTTTCAGAAAGCTAAGTGAAGTCGCAGGCTCCTAGGATGTCTCTAACAATGGAGATGTGGAGGCAGGAGGGAGAACTCCCCAGGGGTCACTGAATTGATGAGCTTTAAGGTCAATGGGAGACTGTCTCAAAAGTAACGTGGAAAGTGACATACACTTGACATGGACCTCTGCCCTCTACATGCATGCACGCATGAGCTCACGAAAGAAGGCATAGCTCAGTGGGAGGTCCTCAGGCCATTGCTGAAGCGGATTAGGGAACCTAGTCTTGGCGTCCCACCTCCTCCTCCTTCTCCTCTTCCTCCTCTTTCCTTCCTCTCTGAACCTCTCTTTCCCCCTGTCCTCCCTCCCTTCTTCCCTCTTGCATTTCTCCAATGGGAGAAATGACCACTTTCATGCATCTGCCAGAAAGCGCTCCCACCTGCCACCCTCACAAAAGGCCAAATCAATGGGTCCCCTGATCTTGGCCTTTGAACCTTCCAAACTATAAGCTCAATAAATCTCTTTTCTTCCTCCAAAGCCTTCTTGAGGTATTCTGCTACAACAATAGAGCCCCAACAGGGCTGGGAAGATGACTCAGTGACTGATAAACTTCCTGTGTAAGCCCAGGACCTGAGTATGGATGCCCACTGCCTACATAAAGGCTAGGCACAGGTGTGTGCATCTGTAACCCCAACACTGGGGAATAAGCAGGCAGGCAGATCCCTGAGACTCCCTGGCCGGCTGGCCCATCCAAATCACTGAATCCCAAATTGTGTGTGATATGAGATATGGCCATAGAAGACCCCAGTGCTGACCTCTGACCTTCACAGTCACATGCATACATGTACACGCTCACACACACATGCATGCATGCACACACACACACACCTCAAGCAACTCCAATTTCATTCTAATTCTTCATTCAGATTATTAAAAAATAGTAAATTTCTTTATTTAATTTTGGGAGAAAGGTGCGCTTGCCACCGTGTGTGCGTGGAGGGGAGGGGACAGCTCACAGGAATCAGTTCTCGCCTTCCACTCCAGTCATCAACATTGGCAGCAAACTGAGCCATCTTGTTGGTCCAGTTTTCATCTTTGCATTAGTGACCCATTTCACAGTCGGCATATTTGGGAGCTGATGAGTTTCTGCTTAGTTCATCTCGGTTGGACAGATAACATGCTTTGGAGTTATTTCGGCCACTGTTTTGTATAACTGCACTTGAAACACAGGAATGTAACACATCTTCAGAGAGAACTGGAGACTTCTGGCCACAGCAAAATGTGGACGAAGCCCACACTTTCTGGAAAGCATCTTGCCAAGGAGACTTTCTGCAGTGAGGCCGGGGAGGGTCTGAACTGGTGCATGGTTTGTGCAAATGGATCTGTGTTTGCCCTGCAGCTGCTGTGTGTTAGATGCTCCAATCGGTTTCTACAGGGAAGTCAGCTGGCACACCTTGCAAACACTGAAGGGAGGAGGAGACGGGCAATAAAAAGTTTATATCGGCAGACTTTTTCTTTTATAAAGTGGAATTGTTTTTGTTTTTGCTTATAAGATAGGTGTTATGGGAAACAGGTGCTGTGTTCTAACATGTATTGGGATCCCAATTGGCTCTCTGAGACCACGTGACTCCTTTGCTCTGCGCACAGCCCTCTCCACTGAGGTCTCAATCAGCCCTGCTCTGAATGAGCCTCTGCATTCACCTGTGAAATGGGACGAGCCATGTGTATGAGGCATGTGCGTCACTATTGTGACAGAAATACCTGCCAAAAGGGACTTAAGGAAGGGAGGCCTTGTGGATCACAGTTTGTCTGTTAACTGACTGGCCATGTTGCACCCTAAAGTCAGGAAGCCAAGAACAGACAGGAAGTGAATCTAGTCTATAAAATCTCCAGACCCACCCCCAGAGCCTCACTTCCTCTGACTAGGCTCTGCTTCCTAAAGGTTTCTCAGCCTCCTAAAGCAGAGCCACCACCTGGGGACCAAAGATTTGAACACGTGAACCTGTGGAGAGGGTCTTGCAGTTAAGCCTCAATAAATCCTGACCCTGCTCCCAGGAATTTAGTGCGAGGGGATGAGCAATGTGTGGCTTGGAGCAGAGCATGGTGGTGCATGCTTGTAATCCCAGAGCTGGGTAGATGGAGACAAGCAGACACTGGGGCTCACGGGCCAGTCAGCTAAGCGTAGTTGACAAGTTCCAGGCCAATAAGAGACCTTGTCTCAGAAAAGAAGGTTGTCCTCTGCCCTCCACCAACATGTACACACATATGCACAAGCACTCACACACATGTTCACAAACATACATGTATACAAAAGAAGACAAGCAAAGTCACCTGGTGGAAGAGGAGGTTGGGACAAAAGTCTAGGAGGTCAGATGACAACTGAAGGTGTTGGCCCTCACCTTTCACTTTGTTTAAGACAAAATTTGTTGTGATTAAATACTGTGACCAAAAGCAACTTGAGGATGAAAAGGTGTGTCTGGCTTACACTCCTGGGTCACAGTCCGTCATTGAAGGAAGTCTGGGCAGGACATGGAAGCAGGAGCCTGATGTAAAAACTACAAAGAGACATAGCTTACTGCCTCACTCACAGGCTCATGGCTTAGGTAGCTTTTTAATACAGCCCAGGACTGAGGTGGGATGTCCTTCTGTATATGTGTTGCTTTTATTGGTTGATGAATAAAGCTGTTTTAGCCAATGACTGAGCAGAGTAAAGTCAGGCAGGAAATTCATACAGAGATAGAAAGAGTAGGCAGAGTCAAAGAGATACCATGTAGTCAATGGAGGAGAAAGATGCCACAACATTACCAGTGAATCACAGTCTTGTGGCAGCACATAGATTAATAAGAATGAGTTCATTTAAGATGTAAGAGCTACCTAGGAATATGCCTGAGCCATTGGCCAAACAGTGTTGTAACTACTATAGTTACAGTTTGATTATTTGGGTCTGGCCAGCCCGGAAATGAAAGTTTAGTCTCCATTTACACAGGACCACCTGCTTATGGATGGTATCACCCACTGTGGACTGAGCTCTTCCACCTCAATTAACAATCTAGATAATCTCCCCACAGAAATGCCCACTGGCCAATCTGATTTGGCAATTCCTCAATTGAGGCTCTCCTATGATGAGTCTAGGCTATGCCAAGCTGGCAAGGAAAACTAACCAAGACAAAACTGTTCTAGTTTGCCACTCCATGAGCCAGGCAATCTGGCCCAGGAACTTTTGGGGATTCTCTTGTCTTTTCCTCTCACTCCCCCCTCCCCCCCACAGTAGGCAGGTTAGACCTATGGAGCAGCTTGCATAATGAGTCCTCACGCTTGCCCAGAAAACTCATTATATACTGAGTCCTTTCCCTGGACCTTAATCAAAAGTTTCCATGTACAATGAAAAGCAGGGCCCTGGTATCCTCAGCTACCTGGAAGTCACAACATCAAGTGCTCAAGCATCATTTAGAAGCCAGCGGTCAGATTTGATTGTGCATTGTCCCCCTGCCCTGGGCAGCAAATGAAAGAGCCATGTGTGTGCTGCTGGCTCAGAAGCACAAACATTCTACGGATAATAGCATGAATCTGAGGTAGCTGGAGGGGTCCAGAGCTTTCCCATCAGGATGGCAGTACCCCAGCCGAGCCATCAATTCAGGATGAAGTAGGGCTGCTGTTTTCGGTTGCTGCTCTCCCTGGGCCAGCTGGGCTGTTTGTGAAGAGGAAACATCCAGAACCATGTCTGGCCTCTCATGGTTTGGTGACCCTGGTGATGAAGAGGAAGTAAATTTAGCTTAGCTACTGTTCCCCTCTGAAGTGGGCTGTCGCTTGCTTGTTGGGGTACGGGCTTAGTGTGTGAGGGTTGAGTTTACTAATGTTGAGTTCTGAATTTAACCCACTCAGACCAGTCCACATGTCCAGTCAAATCAGTTATGGCTTGAAAGTGGACTGAGAAGAGTCCCCAGGAGGCAGTGCAGGTGAGGTGGGAGGTCCTTCTGTATATGTGTTGCTTTTATTGGTTGACGAATAAAGCTGTTTTGGCCAATGGGTTAGCAGAGTAAAACCAGGTGGGAAATCAGAACAGAGATAGAGAGAAAAGGTAGGAGGAGTTAAGGAGTCACTAGCCAGCCACCAAGGAAACAAGACATGTAGAAAATGAGGTAATGCTACCGCCTCGTGGCAACATATAGATTAATAGAAATGGGTTAGTTTAAGATGTGAGGGCTAGCTGGGAATACGCCTAAGCCATTTGCCAAACAGTGTTGTAACTAACATAGTTTCTGTGTGGTTATTCAGGTCTGGGTGGCCAGGAAAAGAAAGCAGTCTCTGTCTTCATACAGTGAGATGTCTCAGCTGTGAAGTGCTTGCTTTGCAAACATTAGTGCCTCAGTTCTGTGCCCAGCATCCATGTAAACAGCCAGTGTGGTACCCAGAGATGGAGGACAGAGAGAGAGGATCCCTGGAACTCATTACCCAGCCAAGTTAGCCCAACTAGCCAGCTCCAGTCCAGCAAGTGATCCTGTCTCAAAAAACATGGTGGTGCATGCCTTTAACCTCAGCACTTGTGAAGCAGGGCCAGGTGGATGGCTAAGAGTTTGAGGCCATCCTGGTTTAGAATAGTGAGACATTGTCTCAAAATACAAAATCAAAACTAAGATGGATAGCACCTGAGGAACAGCATCTGAGACTCCACACACACACACAGAGAGAGAGAGAGAGAGAGAGAGAGAGAGAGAGAGAGANNNAGAGAGAGAGAGAGAGAGAGAGAGAGAGAGAGAGGAGAGAGAGGAGAGAGAGGGGTGGGGAAGAAGCTGGGAATGTAATTAGTTGCTCCCATCTGCAGAGGGACCCAACAGGCCTTTCCTTCCCTCTGCTCTACCCTGGCATCTCATGATCTCATGTTCCCCTGACTGAAGACCCTTTAAGGCAAGCCCCAGGTCAAGGTTCCAGCTCTCCTGCTTTCTTATGCCTTTTCTCATTTTTCTCTCCCTGCCCCGCCCCCCAAGAGTCTAAAAGTATCAGATGAACTGTGTGGTACTGCTGCAAAGCCCAGTGAACATACGCCGCAGCGCTGGATAGAGACTTCACATGACTTTATTGTATAGCATATGATTGATCACTCGGGAATGCTGCTAAATAAAAAGATTTTAAAAATGGAGGCTACTAAAGGGAGAATTTGTATAGATTTAAACTGTGAGCTCTGGTTTAAAGAGGGCAGGTCACAAACTTAGCGGTTTTGTATCTGAATTTATGAGCGGCAAAGAGCTGCTTAAGGGCAAATCTACCCCAGGGTCAGGGTTCACAGCTTGCATGCCGCGTGGTCTGATTCCCATCCATGATCCCCCAGCCCCATGATTAATGTTCTTATTGATATTCCCCTCACCCACAACCTCCTGTCGTCCTGGTCTCAGTCGATCACGTGATGCTCCAAAGCCCCCTGTGGGTCTTTCACCTTTCTGTCTATCCGGGGTACTCGCAGACAGTTGCCACTTGATAAATGTTTGTCAGGCGGCCCGTCTGCTCAAATTGTTTTCCTCTATCGATGGCACCAGTTTGTTCCCTAATAATCGGCTCTGGCACACTCGGGGATGATTTATCCGGCCTCCTCCAGGGGTATTCAAAGGGCGCCACTAAATTAAAGATCTTCGGAGAGAACTCTCTGCAGAACGAGCTTTCTAGATGGGTTGGAAACAAGAGGCCAGAGAGCAGGGAAGTCCTGAGATGGTTTTATGGGAGGAAGAAGTGATTGAAAGTCAAAGGTCAGAGCTCTTTCTAATTCATTCTCCAGGGGGCTGTCGGCTCCTGGCTCACCGGGGCTGCTGAGGGTCATGTTCCTGGGAATCACTCTGGCCAGCAGTGGGCAGTGGGGAACAGCTCCCAAGTCTTCCAGCATGCCCAGTGTGCTGCCTTTCCACCGCCTGCTTTCTCTTTCTGAAGAACAATTCCCGAGCATCCAGAGGGAGGAGTTTAATAGCCGGTTTATCATTAGTGTGCAGATTTGCTTTCATCTTTAATAAGTGATAAAATTATATGTTTCACAATGAGTTCTTTTAAAATAACTATTTATGATGTGAGCATTTACTTCATGTATCAATATACTTGGGGTTATGTTAAAATTATCAGGCAAAAAAAAAAAGGGGAGGAAGCTGGACATGAGGGCTAGAAGCTTAAGAAGCCCTGTGTTAAGACATGTTGCCCCAGAGGTTAGTTTATTTTAGGAGCTGTCTTAGCACAAACTGTGAATTTGACACAGTCTAGACTCATCTGGATAAAACTGTCTCAGTTGAGTTATTATCTCTATCAGGCTGGTCGGGAAACACGTCTGTGAAGGATTGTATTGTCTTAACTGAGCCACTGTGGGTGGCTGCAGTCCCTAGACAGATGGCCCCAGGCTATATAAGAGAGCTAGCTAAGTATGAGCCAGAGTGAGCCAGCACTTTTGGGGTCCAATGACAGAAACAGATTTCCTAGCTTTGGCTACCTCCTGAAGAGGACAGTCTCCCTTCCCAGGAGGAAGTCACAAGTGGCAAAGCCTGGGCCAGGGAGAGGTGAGCGGGAGGGGACAGAGAGAAGAGGAGAAAGAGGAAGGACATTCCTTCACATCAGGGTCTGACCATCACTTGGGCTTTTAATATTATGTTGTGGAAATACCCAAGGGACCATGTGGGAGGCCCCCAGTCCTCTCCCCACACAGGATTCCAAACAGAGTCCGGGTAAACTGGAGTCTTAGATGCCAGGATGTCTCAGTGGGTAAACTGCTTGCTGTACAAGCCTGGTGAGCTGAGTTCTAACCCCAGAACCCACACAAGGCTGGATGTGACGGAACAGGTCTGGAATACCAACACTGCAATAGAAAATGGGAGTTAAAGCTAGAAGAGTCACATGGAGCCTCGTAGGTGTAATAGCAGGGAGTATGCAGGGCATCAGAAACAACAGGGATCCCATCTCACCAGGTGGAAAGAGATCAGAGGACAGTCTTCAGGAGTCAGATCCCTGGCACTTGAGTTACAGATGATAGTGGGCTGCCTCATGGATGCTGGGAACCAAACCCAAATCCTCTATATGAAGGGCAAAACCTCTCAACTGAGAAGCCATCTCTCCAGCCCCTCTTTTAATATTTTATTGGCATATATTCATTATAGATAGTTATGGGTTTCCAACGACATTTTCATCAATTTGACGACATTCACCCCCTGGTCACCCTTCTCCCTCTCCCTGTCATGCTATTATTCCCATTCGTTCCCAATGTAGTCCATGTCTATTTTCATTTTATTTTAAAAGACTGAATTTTTATTTTGATTATATGTAGATGTGTATGAAGGTTTTCGCTCTTGAGTACTGTGCCCACAGAGGCAAGAAGTGGGCATCAGGTCTCCCAGTGTCGGAGTTACAGATGGTTCTGAGACACCTGATATGGGTACTGGGAACAAGACTTGGGTCTTCTTGGGTGCTCTTCTGAGCCACCCCACCAGCCTCAGTTGGTGAGCTATATATGTGTAGGATTTTATGCATGTTTATAAATTTTAGGAAGTGCAAATGAAATAAATGTATTTATTTTTCCGAGTCAGACTTGTTTTAACGACTATGTTGCTCTTCATTGCACCCGTTTACCTGAAAATGACATAAACTCATTCTACTTTGGAGCGTAAGAACATCCAGTTGTGTTTGGACCACATTTTCTCCTCCGCTGATGGACGCCTAGGCTCACTCGATTATTCTGCTATTGGGAATGGTGCTACAATATACATGGACACATTGGAATCTCTGTGCGATGTGGAACCAGAGCCCTTTGAGAAGGTGCCCAGGAGAGACACAGCTGGGTCATAGGATAGTTCTATTCTCACTGTCTTGAGGATCGTCAACATGGAAGGGACCCCAGTGGCACCCAGGAAAGGCTCAAGACATCAGTTCTAGATCCCTAAGAATCTGTTATAAGGTAGGGCATGATCTTGCCAGGACCTAGAAAACAGAAAGAGAACACCCCACAACTGTGACCGGAAGCTAGAACCTGATGCATGAGAACATGATCCCCCAGTATTTTGAGGAATCTAATTAGAGTGTTGTATGCTTATGCCCTTCTCTGATGGACACATGCATCTACCTCCAAACTATAACCTGGTGACCTGGCCTTTGCCTCACAAATGGTCCTGCAGACCTGTTCTTTCAAAGGACAGCCTTGGACCGAGTATCCAAAAGTGCAAGATCACAAGGTAAAAGGATCCTGCCTGGGTTCCCCAACGTCACTTTGGAAGACTGATCAGGGCAATTTGTTTGGGCTTTACAAGAACATGGGGGAGCTTTTGCAATGTGCAAGGGAGAAGAAGTATCTACCAGTGTGGCTGACACTACCCCAGCACACCCAGCAGTGATAAAAAGGCAGTAAAGCCTTTCTTGAGTTGCGATTGGCCCCTTGTCACCTGGCAGTGCTGGAGAACACCTGGAGATTAAATTCTTGATCTTCCGGATGGGTCAAATGAAGGCTTTAGATGATGAATCACTGAAGAATTGGGGCTCAGACTCAGGTTGCTTTTTATTTCCTCAGACTGTTTTTAATCAATAATCCCCCCATCCAGATTGCCTTTGATGGGCATGTCGACCTGGCATCCCAAAGAGGAGCACTGAACCGCCAAGCCCCGCAGCCATGCTTGGAGAAACGGGCAGCAAACCTCTCCTGCTGCCTCCTCTTTCCTGATCCCAAGAGGATAATGGCACAGCAAATCCTCATGTTTTCTAATTTTCTCATTGCTGTGACAAAAACACCTAACACAAACCAATTTAAAGAAAAAAGGTTTATTTTGATTTATGGTTGGGGTACAGTCACAACCAAAAGATAATAGATTGAAAATCAAAAAAACAATTCATTTTATAAGTTTCACATAACTTTGATTATGGTGTACTGTTACAAATTTCCTACTTTATCCTTAATTATTGTTTCTTTTTGGGGGGAGTGGGGGTCAAACTGTGTAGTCCAACCAGGCCTTAAATGTGCCACCCTACTGCCTCATCTTTCCCAGCTCTGGGATTACAGGCATTCAACTCTTGAATTAGTAAATATTTCTTGATATTACCTAAGCAATGAAGGCACCATTAGTGTGTGTGTGTGTGTGTGTGAGTGTGTGTGAATGTGTGTGTGAGTGTGTGAGAGAGTGAGTGTGTGTGTGAGTGTGTGTGTGTGTGTGTGTAGACAGAGAGAGAGACAAATGAAACAGGTTCAACACTACCCACCATTTCATGTGTCAATGGAATAATACACCTTCCTCAATAACGGAAAAGTGCTGCCACAACGGCCTTTCATTCCCACTAAGCACCTACTGTGTAGTTGACACCATGCTAAATACCTCAAATATTTCCTCGTTGATTGCCAGAGAAGGATTAATGAAGAGGAAACCATCCTTACCCCCATTTTACAGATGGCAAAATAGAGGCCCCCAGAATAAAATGACCAGTCTTGGGCTCCACAATGCCACTTCCTCAAACCTCTTGGGTCCTATCTTCAGTGATCCTAATATAAAATGATACTGTCACATAACCATACACAAATGAAGACGTCATGTTTCTACCATGCCATAACTGGAAAATTGGGGCTACCAAGGAGAACAGCGGACAATCCTGAAACCTCCAGGTTCTCCGTCTCTCTCCATGCCAAAGCTATAATCTCACTGGGAAATCTGTCATGGATACAGAACATTCTAGAAGCAGCCACACCTCTACTTAGCAGAGGTGCGAATTCCAACCAGCTGTTTAAAAAACGTAAGACCTGCCACACTGCTGGAGTCAGGTCCAACTTTGAAGTCGCCTCTCCCCAGAACAAGATGTGGTCTTTACTCTTTCTAATCCATGTGTGGTTTTCCTCTGCAAACAACAGAGGGTGAGAGCGATCATACCTCATAAGCAAGCTACAAGGGTCGAACCACAGCTAGGAACACTGTTAAGCCTCTCCCATCACACCCGGCCTGGCTTCACATGGTGCGCTGAGCACACCAGAGCTGGTTCACACTGTTGCTGGATGCGAGACAAATTTGCAATTCACCCTGGAAATTTTACTCCGCTCGAAGCTGAATAAAGCTCAGGTTGTTTGGATTATTTTATTGGTTACACTTGTTCCTTGACCATTTTATCCC
>LOEQ01004229.1:343958-354212 GCA_001685075.1 Bramus lutescens
ACCCCCGTTTTCTTTCATCTTCCTTCCTCAGCCCCCTTTCCCACATCCATTCGTTTAGTTCGGCTTGCTTTTGCGATCCTAGGATTTTAACCAGGGCGTGTGTGGCCACAGGTTTGGAAACCTCGATTGGACCCTGGCGGGTTCATAGCTAAGGGCTGACCTTCCCTCCAAATTCGCCACTTTGATCTTTTTCTGATTGGTTTTATTTTGCTTTCTCGGAGAGTTCTAGAAATGCACATCCATCACGAGAAACCACCAGTCATGGGAAACGATTCACATATCAATGAATTAAGCCTGGGGAGAGGCCGCTGTTGATGACAGGGAAGTGATCAGTATGTATTCTGGTTACCTTCAACACCATCCAGAACTCTCTGCAACAAGAATCTCAACTGAGGGACTGCCTGCATCAGATTAACCTGTGAGCAGGTCTGTGAGGGACTGTGTTGTTGTTAATTGATGCCGAGGACCATGCCCACTCTGGGCGGTACTATCCTAGGCAGGTGGTTCTGAGTCTTCTAAGAACTCAAACTGAGCATAAGTTAGCATGCAAGCATGTCACAGTCTCTAGGTCCCTGCTGGACTTTAGCTGTGAAGTGAGTTCCTTGGCTAGAGGCAAGGCTGTGTAGAACCAAACAGGCCTGCCTTCAAGTTCCTGCCTTAAATGTATGCACTGACGTCCCTCAACAATAGACTATGATATGGAATGGTAACCTGACCTTTTCTTCTCCTAAGTTGATTTGTGCCAGAGTGTTTTACCACAGAGGCAGCCATCGAACTGGAAAAATATGCATTGTGTACACGTGCAAAATTGCCTAAAAACCAACTTGATTAACCAAAAGAGCTTGAAAAGTCAGTTCTTCAGGCATGCAAGCAGCCACAGAAAGCCAGTGGCTGCATCTCTGGATATTATAAACAGTGTTTTCATTCCCTTGGAAGACTCTGTAGATAACATGGTCAACATGAGGGGAGTCCAGTTGACCTCGCATGGCTCTGTCTCCACATAGCGCTGTGTTGGCTCAGCCAGCTAGAGCAGGTTGGTAAAATCCAGGAGGCCCTTCTGTACCCAGCATGGTCTGACACTCTCTGGAAAGGTGTGAATTACCAGAATGCCTTCCTGCCTGCCGGGCTGATATCAGGCTCCCCCAAGAAGGGAACTCAGGAAACCGAGCTTAGTGTTTGTCAAGCACCTGAGTCCTGTCTTAGATCCAAATATGATTTAAAGACAGCATTCATGAGAAGACCTTCAGAGCAATAGGATGTGCCTATTTTCTGTGAGAAATATAATTCCAAGAAAATATGAACTATGAGAGACTATCTGCCTTAAAATGAATGGCCTGAGAGCAAACAGGAGGATGAATTCTTTACGTCTGTTCCTCTTTTTCATTTTCCCCCAACATGACCATATTTTTGTATAAAATATGTTACGTGGGTATGAAATATGTCATATTCCGACTTTTTTAAATTCAGAGGATAACACCTCAATAATGTCTCTATCTAAAGCATTCTATTTCCCAGAAATGTTCCAAGGAGTTCGCAAACATATTTTTGTAAAACAGATAAACAGTGTTAACACCAGATGCGTCATGTGCCAGGAAAGTGTTCCTATTATAAATTTGCTTTGTTTCGGAGGAAGAGAAACTAGCAAGGGATAAAACCAGCTGGCCGCAACTGAGTTAAAGACAGGCGAATTCTTCGTCTTTCTTGGCATTTTACAGCTTGTGGTGCAATCTTGGTTTTCCCACTCGTAAAGAGCGTGGGAACTAAACTAGACGAACTATTTCCTTGTTAAATGCAGGCAATCATTACTGAATTCATAATATGCAGGTACATAAAATATTTTCAAAGTCTGACTTTTCTTTAGCTTAGTCACAGATTGTCCAAGCTACCCTGTGCCCCTTAACTAGTAAGTGACTGCTGACTTCCATCCCAGAATATAAACAAAGGAGGGGGTGTCAAGTTAGCGCCACCCAGTGGCACCGAGCTGACAATGCAGGATCTTTCTTGGCAAGGGAGCAGGATAGTATACTAGATTGGGTTTCCTTTCGAGATGATCTAGAGCTTTAGAAAGAGCTCAGGCTTGCATTCTCCACTTTCTTTTTGCTTAGTGCCCGGACCCCTGCTCTAGCTGGAGTTCTGTTTCTGTGACAAATACACTGACCAAGAGAGCACAGGGGAGGAAAGGGTTAATTTGGCTTACAGCCCATCATTTCTGGAACATCAAGGCAGGAAGCCACTTCATATTCATAGACAAGAACAAAGAGAGAACACACCCTCGCTTGCTTGTACTCAGCTAGCTTTCTTCATTCATACTCAGTTCAGGGCCCCCACCTAGGGAATGGCGCCACCTATAGCGGGCCAGGTCTTCCTATATGAATTAACAATTAAGACAAGCACCACAGATATGCCACAGATCACCCTGACCTAAATAGTTAGTTCCCCAGTAAGACTCTCCTCTAGGTGATTGTAGGCTGCGCCAATTTGACAGTTAAAACTAACCAGTACAATCACGTTTGCTAGATTCTCTAGGATTCCCAGAATTATAGGTAACGATCCAGCATCCTCTCTCAGAGTCTAGTAGGTATTTTAACTGATCCTCAAAAGCAAGCAAATGCTCTTTTACAATGTTTCCTTCTCATATCCATCCTGACAAAGAAGGTCATCATTGTGCCTAATGTCCAGAACTCTCTTCTGAGGGTCTTCCCCCCAGGGACAATCAGAATAGCCTTCCGTCCCTTTTGACCTGATGGGTGTGTGGCTTCTCAATGCTATCCAAGCTGTTCAGTGGCCTGGGATAGAAACTCAGCCTCTTCATTGCCCAGTGTCTAACTCTTGTGACATTGCATATGTTGCTGAAGCTTCCTAAAGCGGAGTTTCTGCATCTAAGAGAAAAGGACAATGCCACCTGCCTTAGGACCATTATCAGTGCACAGTGAGAGAGGGATACACTGAGATGCTTTTGAATTTCACATCAAAATCATCGATGGTTAGTTTGTTAGAAACTCACTTAAAAGAATTTAAAATTGTGTATCTGTGGGGGTTACGTGAATGTATGAGTGCAGGTACCCACAGATTTCAGAAGATGGCGTCAGATCCCCCAGAGCTGGAGCTACAGGCAGCTGTGAGCCACCCCCCATAGATGCAGGGAGCTGAAATCATTAAAATTCTCCCCCCCATGGATATACATGCCACATAGCATTTGCTCAACAGCAGGACCACAAGGATGGTAATCACTACTCTGAGACCTAGATCTGAAAAATCTTGTTGACAAGCAACATTATGATATAACAGATTCTGTGTGTGTGTATGTGTGATGTGTGCATTTGGTGTGTGTATATGTATGAGTGTGTGTGTGTCATAGTGTTGGTGTGACCAAACCTATTGCTCCAACCAGTTGCATCAATGTCCAATGTGCACTGATTATACAGGGCACATCATCCTTGCTGAGGGTATTAATACCTACTGTGTTACTGATAGATGTGTGTACCGTGTTATACTTCTGACCATTGTGCCAGAGTGTATTCCATCTGCACATCGAAAATGTTTTCTATAGACCATTATGCGAGTCATAAAAGCCTCTAAAACTTTGTATTCTCTGTATTGACAGATCCCTTCACTGTATTAAGGGGCCACATGGTGTAAGCATCCACTGCCAAAATTCCTCATGCCTCAATTCCTAAAGCATCTGAGCTGGGAAGTTGGTGCAGGGGGTAAAGGCTCTTGCTGCCAAGTTTGACAGCCTGACTTAAATCCCCCCAGAGTTCCCATGGTGGAAGGAGAAAACCAACTCTGGCAAATTGCCCTCTGACCTCTCCTCAATTTCTGTGGCATGCACACACACACACACACACACACACACACACTCCACACACACTCAACACACACACATCCAAGTGAATAAACAACACAATTTTAAAATATCACTAAATTAACAAGTGACATGTGTACATATTCTTTAAAAACCAGAGTTTTTAAACATAGGAAGGCTGTCTGATTTTTATGCCCTGTGCTCTGATATCATAAACATTGAATGACACACAACATTTGGCATATGCTGAAAATATAGTTGCGGCTCTCTTCCTCACTCAGGGTGAGCTCTCACCAGCCATACACATAACAAATATGGTCCTAACCTTCTGGCTCTTTCCCATTGAAACAAGGACGAGCAAATGACAAGGTTTGACCAATAACATGGTGTTAAATGGTCAGAATTTCAGCAAATTTTAGTATAGATTGGGTTTGTCATTTGAGTGTGTGTGTGTGTGTGTAGATGTGAGGAATTTTGGGGAACATAACATAGGACAGATACCCTTTACCCAGAGAAAGCAGGGCAAGCTCTTTTCACAAGAAGCCCGCAGAAGAAACAAAGGGTACTCTGGTATTTTTGAGTTTTTTGGTTTGTGTGACCCTTTCCCTTTGTACCCCATTAGACACTTAATACCCCTCTACCAACTTTGTCCCCTCAAGCCCCAAAACTCAGATTTATCTTGTGCACAAATGAGCTTAACAAATTCAGGGTTTTCCTCTGGAATCAGTTTCATGGTCTTGTGTCTTCTGTTATCCAAAATATCAAGGAAGGGCACTTGTAATTTGAGAAGGATTTCCTGCTAAATTTGGCCTGGTATTTGGGAAAAGATTAGAAATTTGGGAGAAGATCCAAATATTTGCTTTTTATTCCATAGGAAAAGATAGAGCAAGAGAGGAGAGTGAGACGGAACCAGAGAAAGGGAGGGGGGAGAACGGGAGAGGGGAAGAAAGGGAGGGGGCAGAAGGGGAGAGGGGAAAAAAGGGAGGGGGCAGAAGGGGAGAGGGGAAGAAAGGGAGAGGAGGAGAAGGGGAAGGGAAGAGGAGAAAGCGCAGGGGAAAGAAATTCACAGAAAGAAAATGACAATGAAAAGTTAAAAAATTCATCCACATAAAAAGAGAGCGAGAAAACTGTATGCCCACCACAGCATCCAGGATCCAGAAGGACCAACTGTGGTCTCTCAAGTGGCTTGCTGATGATAGGGCTTACAAAGCTCACCATTACTCAGATTCCAAATAGCCAGCACGGACATCCTTCAGGCATTGGCCCTGGGCTCACGGCTTGCACCAAGAACAAGCCTTCCATAGTTTGATGTTTTGCAAAGTTTAGTTCCAAAGAGCATGCTGAAACCAAGCCATTGTTTTGTGCAAGATTGTAACGTCACTGGTGCCCTTTTGGCTGGAAGGTGGCTTGCTTAGACTATGACTGTGGTTCAGCTTTCTTGGCAATGCCGAGAAGTCCTTTACCATTTGACAGGCATAATTTCACCTTTCGTAAAGAGGTCTGAAACCCTGCCTTGGGGAGGCACTCCCCATTCATGGGCCCAGGCTTACTTTGGTTTGCTCCATTGTCCTTCGAGGACCTGGTAGAGTTCTCTCTAGATGTTTGTGATTACTTCTGTATCATACCTTGACATATATTTTAACTTTACCAGTTTAAATAATGGTGTTGTTGAAGATGACAATCACAACAGAAAGTTTTGGATAAGCCAAACAGTCATGGGGCTGGAAAAACAGCTCGGTGGTTAACAGCATGTACTGATCTTTCAGAGGACCTGGTTTCATTACTAGGACCCACATGAGAGCTCCCAATCACCTGTAGCTCCAGTTCCAGGTTCAACACCCTCTCTTCTGGCCTCCACAGGTACTGCATACACGTGGCACACAGATACACATCCAGGCAAAATACCCATACGCATAAAATAAATGTAAATAAATCCTTTAAAATACTTTTAAAAAATTATTCTTGGATGTCTGGACATAGTGACATTTGTAGCTTCAAAGGTCGAATGCCAAATTTTCTTCCATGTTTCACAAATAATACTTTAGTTTTGGGGATGAGAGATTGTAGCAGCCTACTGAAGGTATTTCCCCTCGACAGTGGAGTTCTTATTACCTTATCTGGGAAATTCTACAACTGTCTGGGCATAATTAAGATCTCATGTCTCCCATACAAGGTTTGTATGGAACCACTCCCCAACTCCAACCACAGATCCAAAATGAAAAACAACACTCCTTTAGGAAAAGTGGTTGCAAAGCTCAAAGGGGTACTCAGGCGTTGCTAGGTTTTCAGACAGTCAGGCATCTGCAAGCGAGACAGAATGGAGAGAATGGAACAGATGTTTGATTGCCGATTCTAACAAAGCTGGGAGTTCTGGCCTCTTGCGTCTCAGTTGTCTGTGGCGTGACTCTGATGAGCTGGACTGTGAATCTCCCATTTACAATCGTATCACCAAGGATGGAACTGGTACCCATGAACAAGCTCTCTGGAGCCAGAACTTTGGAGATGTGACACTTTCCAGGCCAAAATCTGTCAAAAAGTCCAGAACAAGCTAGCTGATTTCTCTCCTCGGGAGAGAAGAGAAAATATTTTCATCTTCCCAGACAAGGGCTCCCGGCACTTTGAGTGAATGGGGCAGTGACAAGAGAAGGATGGGTTGTGTCCTTCCTGAGGAAACGGGTTTCTAAAGAACACCCTGAACAGGAATCACAAGCTGTTTCAGTTCCTTATTCATGGCCGCCAACTACCTCCTCTTTCAGAAAAGCTCCCAGTCTCATCAGTATCTCCTCCTGCTTCAACCAGAATGAGCTGTTATGTCGTGACACTTTCAAACACGCAGAGACGTGTATTCGAGCAGTGAGTGTTTTTCAAAACCTGTTCTTAATCATCCAGAGTGCTAAAATCTTCCTGGGGTTGTCTTCCTCCCCGCCTTCTTCTCTGAACATCTGTTTAGGCTGAAATCAGCAGGGTCAGGTTGTGATTGGTCACTGTCTTGTCTGCGAGGGGTATCGTTTAAGGCCTCGTTGTGATAACAACAGGATCAGGACTATGATTAGTCAGCAAATAACTCTAACTGGGAAGCTCTGTTGTGGTTTCCCCCAGAAAGCCACACTCTAGACTCCTTTGAAGGGTAGCTCTTATGCCCCTCAATTATTATTTTCCTTCTTCACAGTAACTTATCTAGGCAGAAAGCAGAGGAAAACTCAAGCAATTTAGATCAACTCCACCTATGGTCATGGTGGTTTTGGTGTATAAATTCCCAGAGGGCAAGGGAAGTATGGAAATGTATGGCGACAGAAAAACCATAGGGTATCAGTTTTCTACTGTAAGCCTTGTTTGGGAACATGTCGGGACCTGGGGAAGCCTTGAGTGAATGTGTAGAAAGCAGGCAAAGTCCAGAGTAACTGTGTGTCGTTTGACATTTGCACAGCCATGTCAAGAATCCCAGTGCTTAGACCCAAGGAAGTGGCAAAGCCTCTTCTGCAGGGGATGAAGCTCAGAGGGATGACAAACCCCTCCTCCTCTGGTCAAAGTGTGAATGTTGTCAGCCTGTGCAACTAGTAGCAACTACAGCTCCCTCCCCTGGATGTTCACAGCCCGAGATAGCCAGTCTATAGACTATGAGGCGTGGAGACTAGCTAACTCCTCCCCCTGCACTGCACATAACGAATGTTCTGGGTTTCCAGCTGTTGTGTGGAGGCTGGTGCAGCTCCATCAAAGTGCACACAGCCCACATGGCCCCAGCTTCCTGCATGTGTGTCTGTTTCCATCCTTTCTTTATTCCCTCGCCGCCTTCAGTGAAGCTATCAGACCCAAATCCCGTGCATCATGCTCGGAACTGATAGGTCAGAATTACACCCAGATAATTGTGGAGGCTTTCAGGTAACTTAGGGTGAACCCCATTGTCAAGACATATGTCAAGACATACATCCCGTGTGTGTCTTATTTGGAAATCCATACTGGATCTTCGAAAGACATTGTGAAGGTTGAGCCAGGAGTGCAGAGCACACAGAATAACAGCTGTAAATGATTGGGGAGCTAAGGACAAGGAAGCTAATTTGCTGTCTTTACAATGGGTAAAGACAATGTGTCTGGAGAGATGGTTCACAGCAGAAGGAGTGCTTGCTGTACAAGCAGGAGGACCTGAGTTCAAATCCTCAGTACCCAAGTTAAAAGTTGGGTGGAGCCCCATGTGTCTGTAACTCCAGCACTGTCAGGGTATGTAGAGACAGGAGACTCTCTGGGACTTGCTGGCCGCCAGCCTAGCTCTGGGTTCAGGAAGACATCCTGTGACTTCCATGCACATGTGTCGGAGCAGAAGAAAAACAAATGATGCACAGCCAGGAAATGAATGAATGAATGAGTGGATGAGTTAGCAGACAGATCCTCTGGGCCAATAAAAATTAAGGAAGAAGAAAGAGTATTGCAATCATGGCCTAGACAGTTAATTCCTTGGGACTGTATTGCAAAAAATTCCTTCCCTCGGGGAGATGTAAATAATGTCTCTGTGCTCCTCACAAGGACCCAACAAACAAAAGCAAAATCCTACCGAAGTTCTGACTCAGAACCAATGACTTCATTGGGCTTTCTGAATGAGCATAGGTGAGGGGTCACCTGCAGGAGCATAGGTGACCCCAACGCAGCCACACCAGAAAGCCTTCACCCAGCATGGATGATGGTTTCTCACAGCCTCAGAGATGGAGCCCTTCCCCTAGTGTTCCCCACCTACATACTCCAGCACCGCCCTCCCCATGGGCTCCAAAGTCACAAGCAATTTGGGGGAAATCACAAACAAATGTCAACAGTCCCCAAACCCGCTCCTGATGGACCTGTTCTCGGGCAGGCACAGCTAATCTGATGGAGATGGTGGCTTTTTCGCTGGGAGGATGGCACTGTACGGCATGGTTGTGACCACACTACTACCTGGCTGAGCAGGACCCTGCACCCCACAGTCCCTCAGCAATGCTGGCTGAGGGAATGAACAGACGGATGTGTGGCAGAAGCCGCATGCACCTAAACATGTACCTTTAAGCACAAACAACAGATGCTATGCCTGAAAATCTGCCCCCCCCTCAAAATCCAATGGAAATGAAGATTAGTTCTTAGTAGGAAATCAGAAATCATATGGTTGGGGAACAGATATCCCAGGGACTAGGTGCCACTAGGTGCTAGAGATCCCCTGCCCTGTCACCTGCGGAGGTGGGTTTGGACTTTGTTCCTGATCATCCAGCTTGGCGGTGTGGAGAGAAGGCAGAACCCATCCTCATCTCACCGTCTCCCCTGATGGTACAACATGGCTAGTGTTGGCCCAAAGCCCAAACACACTGTCACCAGATAAAAAGCAGACACAATACTGCCCTTATGAGAAGGAAGGTTTCCCCTGCCAACAAAGCCACCGCAGGAAGCCTTCTGACTGCCCTACATGCAGCCAGGTGCAGGAAGAGACACAGAGCATTAGAACTTAATCAAGTTTGTGGAAACAAACACGTTCCTGCAGCAGCTAGACATGAGTCAGGTTGATAGGCACAACCAAGATGACGAAGCTGCTCACTGAATCTGCAAAGATGGGAGGAGGATTCAGATTGGGAAACAAAATGGGCTCAGGTCGGGCACAGCAGTTTTATGGTGGCAGATGGGCATGCAGGAAGATATCATAACCGGTGAGTTGAGACTATGCACCTGACACTCCTACAGGACAAGGGTCAGACGTTTTGATGTTAATGACTTATGATGGCAGGTAAAGGAGGGAGGGAGAGGCAGGAACACGGAAGTTCAATGCACATCCAAGGGGCACAAAAGGGACAGATGGGAGGATAGGGGGAGATCAGAGCAGCCTGATGGCTCAGACTAGAAAGAAATGTCTAGAAGGCAGCGTTTAATAATAGTGACTGACTTTCATACACAAGTTTTAGGGAGGATGATGTGAGGACCAACAGAGAGTGGATTTGGACTGGGGAGAATGGCTCCATGAGTAAATGGCTCACTGCATACACCTGAGGATCTGAGTGTGGTCTCCAGCATCCATTACCAGGCATGGTGACACATTTCCATAACCCTAGGATTGGTGGGAAAGAGACCAGCAGATTCTGGGGGTTTACTAGCCAGCCAGTCTAGCCAAAACCAGAAGAGGTAAATCCAGAGAGAGACCCTGTCTAAAAGAATGGAGCAGAGTGACAAAGGAAGGCACCTAACACTGACCTCTGTTTTTCATACACTCACATGTGCACACACATGCTACATATATATACACACACATACAATATAGTCCATAAAAACAAAGTTGAAACCTGTCATGTAGTGAAGAGGCAAGCAGGCCTGCTTTTTGTCAGGCCCAGCTCCCGCATGGCTAGCTTATACCCCGAAATAACAATACACAAATTGTATTCATTTAAGCACTACATGGCCCATTATATCCAGCCTCTTCTTAGCTAACTCTCATATCTTAATTAACC
>LOEQ01004229.1:374881-377381 GCA_001685075.1 Bramus lutescens
CTCTCTCTCTCTCTCTCTCTCTCTCTCTGCCTTGTGCTTATGGGTCAGAATGTGAGCTATCAGTTGTTAGTCAAGCACCATGCCTGCTTGACTGTGGGATGTTCCTTGCCATGATGGTCATGGACTCTTACCTCCATGAACCCCCTATGTTAAATGTTTTCTTTTATATGTTTCCTTGGTCATGGCGCTTTGTCACAGCAGTAGAAATAACTAAGATAGTGAAAAAAATTGAGAAAAGGTAGCTAAGAAAATATGTGGTGTAGGCATTTGGGAACTGAGAACAAATCATCAGCCAAGATACAAAACCAGCTCCCTAAAGGCCATCTTGACTTGTCACTTACGATCTAATCCAACACTCACTCCTTACCAAAGATAAGTTGGTCAGGGGAGGCTGAGCACCAGCCAGATGAGAGCAATGGAGGTAATGCAGGGACATGGAGCAAACACTCTGCCAGACAAGCAAACACTTAATGGTAATACCAGGAGCTCCACCATCCTCTATGGGGACAGCTGTGTTCTTTATCTTCCAAAAATGTCTCATTTTAACAAAGAAAAGAAACCTAGACCATTTATGGATATTGGCTCCATCACAGGTTGGCCAGGGAGGGTTAGACTGTGAGATGATTAACAGGATGTATAGTGCTAGAGAGCCCCCCAAAAAGTACCTAGTAGGACAATATGCTGGGGACTAAGACAATATACTGGGGACTGGAGAGGTGGCTCACCAGTTAAAGCTGGCCGCTTTTCCAGAGGACCCAGATTCAATTATCAGCACAGACATGACAGCTTATAATGGTTTGCAATTCCAGGTCCAGGATATCTGGTGCCCTCTTCTGGTCTTCGCAGGCACTGCACACACATCTTGCACAGACAAAATGCGGGTATACACTCATACATAAAACAAAGCAAAAAATCCTCAATATACTAAATAAAGGTAAGATATCATATATGTGCTCAAGCACACACATACGTACACATATCATGAAGCCTGTATCATATCACACAAAGTATGTTTCTTGAATCTGCACAAGTGCCATACAGACATGGCAGGGAGGATGAAAATGCATACAAAGCCAGGTGTTTGAACCTGGGTCTCCTGGAAGAGCATCCAAGGCTCTTAACTGCTGAACCAACTCTCCCTCCAGTCCCTCTAGGTCCATTTTTCAAACTGGACCCTAGAAAATCTTATGGCAGACCAATGGGTGTGAAGGTGTGGGGGATAGGGATTGGAGCTTGAATCAAGAAATAAATTCCATCTTTGTTAGATCACGGGAGCATGCTGAGAAACTCATCAGACCTAGACATGTCAACAGTTGACATTCCGAGAAAGAATAGGGGTGTCATTGGACCTTCCCCAGAGTACCCACCATTTCCTCTTAGCTATTTGTATTCAATTTTGCCTTAAATGCCCAAGAACTCATTGTCTATGGGAGGCAAGGAAGACTAGAGAATGGGGCAACATCTTCACAGCCATGAGGAGACCACCATTCCTCCTCGGTACATACTTCCCACATGGTTACTTTTAGGTCACCCATGCACCTGTCCGCAGCCCTCACCAGTACTCTCCAGTAGGCACCCCAAACTCATTGATTTTCAGGATAAACTCTGGGGCTTTGGTTGACTCAAACTTTGAGTCATTGGGACCTTATGGGGTGGGAGTAGACATTGCTCAGTCACCCCTGTCCCTCACTGTGGTGGGGACATTCTCATGATACCAGGCTCATTCCAAAGCCTTGGATCTCTCAGAAGATCAACAATAATACTATAGAATAATAAATACAAGCATGCCTTTTTTCTTAAATTCAAATTAACATTTCTCAATGTTTCTATATCATGAAGAGTTTCCCCTAATAGTTATGAAAAAGAGTTCAGGCTTACTGTGTGACTTGACAAAATCTAAAAGGAATAAAAAGGAGGTATGAGGTAACCACTGAGTGGCCATTTCTGTTACTATTCCTGGGGGCTGTCTTCCAGGCCCTGTTCTCACCATCTTAACACAGCCATGTTCCCATGTCAATAAATGCAGCTTTATATAATTGTGTTTAATGGCCCTAGAGTATTCCACTCTAGAGACGGCCTGGTCTTCATTTATCCAATCACATAGTATTGGGTTTTCGTTTGTTGTTCAATTTTTCATTATGATGAGCAGTGGATGAGTTTTCAAATCATATTTCAAAGCAACTGTAGAATATCGTAGTCCATAAAGTAGAATACATAAAATGAGAACCTGAGGCCCATCCCTAGAACAGTGGGCAGAAACCTGGGCATGGTGGTGCACACGCAATCCTGGTGCTGGGGGAGAGAGAGAGATGCAGATCTTTGGGACATGTTGGCCAGCCAGCCTAGCCTAATCAGTAAGTTCCAGACCAGGGAGACATTTGTCTCAAAAAATTAAGAGGTAGAGAACACCTGAGAAAACACTTGGGGTTGTCCAATAGCTTCCATACCTGCACACACTGTGTGTGTGTGTGTGTGTGTGTGTGTGTGCGAGTTGCATACT
>LOEQ01004229.1:382381-388003 GCA_001685075.1 Bramus lutescens
TGCAGATGCTTGTCCTCTATGCACATCCTCAGGCCGTGGAGGTCATGGGTGTTTATCACTTTCCACCTTATTCCCTTTAGGCAGGCTCTCTCATTGAACTTGGAGAGAGGTTAGCAGCTGGCAAACCCCAGTAACCCTCCTGTCTCTGCACCCTACAGTGCCAGGGTTACCTAGCTTCTTTTGCATGGGGATCCTGGGTATTCAAACTGAGGTCCTAAAACTTCCATAGCAAGTGCTCTTACCCACCAAGCCATCTCAGCCCTGTATTTCACCTTCTGTGACCCACCTCTCAGAACTACATCATCATCATCATCATCAACAACAACAACATAATAATAATAAATAAAAAGCTGAAAACCACATTTCCCAAATTCCCTTGCAGCTAAGGTCCCCATGGTTCAGAAACACAGAATGAGGTGCTGTTGCCCAATAAGCCACCACTGTGAGAGAAGATATTGGCTCTTTTAGCCTCCTTGGTTCTAGAAAGAAGCTCTGGAGGGAACTCTAGTGTCTATCTCAATGATGTTTCCAGGTATCATTATTCTTGCCCCTGTGACTCCAGCCCAGTTTGTAAGGTTTCCTGTGAACTATCAAAACCTCTTTTAATAAAGCATAAAAGTTCTCATTTAAATTTAGGGCGGAGGCTGAAAAGATGCTCAGCAGTTCAGAGTACTAGCTGCTCTTGCAGAGGACCCTGGTTCAGTTCCCAGCCCCGACATGGTGCCTCACAACCATCTGTAACTCCAGTTCCAGAGGATCCCACACCCCCTTCTGATTTCCACTAGCAATGCACACAGGTGGTGGACAGACAAACAGGAAAGCATTATAGACAAACTAAAAGAGACAGATCTTCAAACAGCGGACTAATAGAAAAATAAACAAATAAGGTGGCTTTGGTTGTCTGCATTTGTCTGCATTTCTACAGAGAGCCCTGTTTCAAATACAAGTTCTGCATGACTAACTTTTATGAGAGAGAGAGAGAGAGAGAGAGAGAGAGAGAGAGGAGAGAGAATCATCCCTGATTGCCTGGGACTTTGCCAAGTAGTCCAGGCTGGCTGGCCAGTAAGCCTGAGTGGTCCTCTGTCCCCTCCAACATTAGAATCAGGACCATTCACTACCAAGTCTGGCTTTTTATGTGGACTCTACCTTACTGACGGAGCCATTCCCCCCAGCCTCTGTGGGTCTTCCTGTGCAATAGAAGGTTGTGAGGCAGGGGCATCAAACAACTACCTCTTGTCATTTCCCACAAGTCTACAGTGACTGGCGCTACTGCCAGCCGGGCTGGGATGAGCTCAGCTGACAGACCTTGCTTCCTCGGGCATTTCACCTCAGCAAATCTAGGAGAGACTCCTTTCTGCCCCGAGTGCAGTCTCCCCTATGAGACCACACTTGCTCTCCCAGCAGAGACGGGCCTTCAAGAACACAGAAGCACACAAGACATTTTGATGTCTGCTCTGTATCTAACATCGAGTTGGCTAGCTTAATGTCCCAGAGGTGGGGAAACACACTGCACTGACTGCAAAGGGCTTCAGAGTCACCTCTCATGGAAATTCTAAAGAAACAACACAAAACAAAAACCCACAGCTACTCTTGCAACTGAACTGGCCTAATCACAGGCATTTCCTCTGGGCCTCAGTTTCCTTGTCCATAAAATAGGGAGGCTATCACATGCTTCCTCCAAATGTGATACCAGAGGATGGAGGTAAAGAACTCAGCAGAGGGAGCACTCAACGACCCTCCACTACATTGAATTTTTTTTGATCTCTCTGGAATGTTTACCACTGTGGCTTTCAGTAATTGATAGATTCGCAGGAAGTATTTGTCAAGCAAATTAGTCATGCACCTGGCTCTCCCTGCCAGAGGGATTAACAGTCTTTTAATGACTCCTCAGACTTCCAGATTTATCATGAGTCCATGCTTCTCACACTTGTTGGACATTGACCTTTCCGATCTTAACATAGAGTCCTCTTAAAATACATCCTCCAGCTGTTCAAATGCATTCTGTCCTCTGGGCATTGTTATGGGACAAAAGAACACACCCCACCACCTCTAACTAAACCAACTCCAGCAGACCTTCCTGAAGGGAATGCCAACATGTGAGATGCTTGTTGGCTACTGTTTTGAATTCCCATTTCCCACAGATCAAAAGTAGCCAAGGATGTCTGTATCGGTCTGTTTTCTGGGGCTATAACAAAATCTTTGGAGCTGGATGGCATGTAAAGAGTTCAGGATTTTGTAGGATAAAAGGGGCACATGGAAAAAGGAAGAGCAACAGGGTGAGGCAACAAGCCAGAGGGCCTGGGGAGGGGGGCCCCTTCATAACGCCTTTGTCAGCTGACCACACCACATTGGGCTGCCATTTGTTGGGGAAATAATCACACCAATTGAAAGTTGTGAGTTAAACATTCTGTTGCTAGAACAAAACAAGTCATGCTTACACCCTAGACCAAAACATTCTGTAGGCAAACCACTCTCTGGGTGGAATCCCATGTTATCTCCATAAAGGAAACTTGAACTTAGTTGGATCCTTAGACTTTTGTTTGAGGTAGGAACAATCTGCTTCTCTATTCCTGAGCCACACCTGTTGACAAAAACCGTGAGAAAGTAGAACCCTCTGATCTATATCTAGGTGGAACCTTTGTTTGAGGTAGAAACACAATAACTTGGAAGGAACTAGAGGCAAGTTCCAACTCTCTGACCTTTGGTTAATGTGGAAATAGGCTCACATTTTTGGGCCTCCATACACCTTCCCCTAGGAAGGACGAACAATCCCATCTGAAGACAGAAGCTCCAGTGACTTCCCGCTTGGCCCCAGCTCTAAAGTTTCCACCTCAACATTATACACTGCAATGTGAGCTCTCCACACATCAGTGGTTCTCAGCCTATGGATCGTGATCCCTTTGGGGGATCACATATCAAATATCCTGTGTATCAGATATTTGCATCACTACTCATAACAGCAACATTACAGTTAAGGAGCAGCAATGAAATAATTTTATGGTTGGGGGTCACCACAGCCTGAGGAACTGTATTAAAGGGTCACAGCATTAGGAAGGTTGAGAACCACTGCCATACATGAACCTTGGGCGAGAAGCCACACATAAACCACGGCAGTCATTTGAAGACATTTTTTGGTTATATATTGGGTTAGTCATTCATGTTCCTGTATCCACCTCCTTCAGTGGTGTCTGTTACCACTGCTCTGGGTTTGTTGGTGTGATTCACTTTGGCTAATGGGATGAAAACAGACATTGCAGGAAAGACGGTAGAAAGACTGTAGGACCCAGGGGACATACACTGTGATATGATAGCATCTTCTGTATATGAAAAAGAAGCTGTATCCATAAAATCTTCACACTATTGTTGCCTAAACAAGACCTGGACAATGACAATACCAGATGGCATGACGACATGAATGAGTGGAATCTCACAAGGCCTCACTCCTACATGAAGACTTAGAGGCAATGAAGGCTCTGAAAGGGAGAATCCATCTCCCCTAGGAACCAACGCCTTGGTAGCTTATCCAGTGCCAAGTGATCAGCCCTAAATGCATACACCTAGCATTCAGTCATCTGTGTGTGTGTGTGTGTGTGTGTAAAATAATAATAATTGAAGAAAAGGTCATGACTTTGAGAGGGACCTGGGGAAACACAGGAGGAATTAGAGAGGAAAGGGGGAGGGGTGGGAATGAAATAACTCTCAAAAGAAATTTAAATTCTAAGAGATCATCCATTTTTAAATACCTTGGATTTCAGAGGACACAGTTAAGCAACTTTGTTTCCAGTACTGGCGAAGTGAATGCTTGGAGTAGCCACATTCCAACCATACTTTAAAACTGCCACCAAGTGTTCCCAGAGACAGGAGAGTAAATAGCAGGCTGGCTTCATTATGTCTCAGAGACCTGGGTTCAATTCCCAGGACCTACATGGCAGCTCACAACCATCAGTAACTTCAGTTCTAGGGGGTCTGATGGCCTCTTCTGACCTCTGAAGGAACTATATGTACATTGTACATAGACAGACATGCAGGCAAAACACCTAGATACAGAAAATAAAATAAGTGTATCTCAAAAACATGTTTAATTGCTGCTCTAGGGGCTGGAGAGATGGCTCAGCTGTTAAGAGGACTCATCGCTCTTGTAGAAGACCCAGGTTCAGTTCCCTGTACTCACATGGTAGCTCATAATCAACTGTAACTCCAGATTCAGGGGGTCCAGCACCCTCCTCTGGCATCCACAGGCACCAAGCATACATATTGTGCACAAACATACATAAAAGCAAAATATTCAATCACATAAAACTAAAATTAAAGACAATTAATATTCTAGAGCCAGTAAGATGACTCACTGGGTAAAGGCATTTGCTGCCAAGCCTGATGACCTGAGCTTGAACTCAGGTCCCTCAAGTGGAAGAGAAAACTGACACCCTCAAGCTGTCCTCTGACTTCCACAAATATATACACATGCGATAAGTAAAAAAAAAATAACTGTTATAAGAGTAAATTACTTTAGGGTATAACTATACGACAAATATTCAACTCTCCGTTTTCTGACCAACAGACATGAGCCACACATAAAATTAATACCGAATAACTGGTGCTTTTAAAAAGCCTGATACTGAATTCTATTATGATGAAAAAAGTACTGGCAATGAAATCACCTCTCTAATTACATCTCATTATTACTACCATTAATTCACATTTCCAGGGAGCATGATGCCAAGGAAACAATGCCTTGCCCAGTGCAGAACCATAAAGTTCCTAACACAGGTGCATAATGGAGAGCTGCCTGCTGGCCAGATTTTGCCCAGCCATATCTGAGCCACCGCCTCCAAGTGCAGTCAAGTTTCCCCAGCCTCCTTCCACATGTCCGCTTGTCCACGCATCTAACAGGAACTGCATCCTTGCCTGCTGCATCCTTGCCTGCTGCATTCTTGCCTGCTTCCCTTGTGGATACCCGTGAACAAAGGATCGTCTGTTCCTGAGAGGCCAGTTGTAAATTTTATAGTCTTAAAATTAAAAGCTAATTCCTAGAATAAATAATTTATGGCTATCTTTTGTACCATCTCTGGGGTTCTATTTTCAGTTATCTCATGGGGCAATACTAAAGAGACAAATTAAAACACAAATACATGCAAGAAAGCATGAGGAGAGTTCTCTTTCTCTCATAAACACAAGCATACACAAACACTTTCCCAAATACAAATATGTACAGATACATATATAAACCCACAAAAGCATACATAAGCACAAGCATATACAAATGCACATATAAACCCACAAACACATACATAAATTCAAACATACTCATATTCATAAGTACTTGCAAACAGACACAAACTGTATCTGCAAGCATTAAAATATTTTCATCAACAAATTTACAAAGATGCATATACACAAACACACATGAACATACAAACACACATAATACACATAAGCACAAAAATGCACACAAAAGTATAAATACACATGCTGTGGGATTCCCCTCTGTATGCTGTAAATACCATTGGTTAATAAAGAAGTTACTTTTGGCCAGTGGCTTAACAGAATATAGCCAGGCTGGAAAAAAAATGTGTGTATATATATATATGTGTGTGTGTGTGTGTGTGTATGTATGTATGTATA
>LOEQ01004230.1:7717-22430 GCA_001685075.1 Bramus lutescens
CCTTCCTTCCTTCCTTCCTTCCTTCCTTCCTTCCTTTCTTTCTTTCTTTCCTTTTTTCTCTTCCCCTTGTGCTCAGCATAGTGTTCCACACCTAGTCAAATCTGTGATTCTTACAGCAAGTAGCACTACCAAAGTAACATTTCTTATGGCACTATCCCAACTAGGAGAGGGACCTTTAGACAAGCTGTTTAGTGAGCATAGGATCCAGCCAAGTGTAACTCTAAGAGAAGCCAGCGTTTCCACAGACTTGATTGTCAGCTAGACGCTTTTCTTACTGCCTTACTTAAATATTTACGATATTGTTTTGGAAGGCTATGAGACTGTGTTCATCCTCAGCTTCTCCCATGGCTATTTACAAAGAAATCAAATTGCTCTTCGCCCTTTTAGGCTGGCACTAGTAGGAAAGGAGTTTAGTCATCTACTCACTCATACCTCCTGCTCACCATCTCTGCTTTGGAACTCTCATTATACTTAGTTTTCCTTCTGTTTATTTAATTGAGTTCAAACATTTTTCTTTATAACCAAGATTTTCAAGCTGGCTCCTCCAATGTGGTGGGTCCCCCAAGCCTAACCCTGGCCCATAGTAATTTCAAAAGCAGGGTTCTTCTGAATTAGAAAGAAAAAGATTTTTTCCCCTTACAGAGAAATGAGTTGGCTAGTGTCCTA
Organism: Bramus lutescens; assembly: GCA_001685075.1. Classification (NCBI taxonomy): domain Eukaryota; kingdom Metazoa; phylum Chordata; class Mammalia; order Rodentia; family Cricetidae; genus Bramus; species Bramus lutescens. Next base: position 8,384 of record LOEQ01004230.1, read on the forward strand.
GGTTCTTATTTCTCCCTTACTTTTTCCTACCTCGGTTTTGTCAACCTGCCACACAAGTTAATAAGATCTAAATGTTTTATGTGGAGACCTGAGTAGAGAGGCTACAGTTATTGAAGCCATATTGAATTGTTTCATGTGGAAAGAATGTTGTTTACATGTATAGCACTTGCATATAGATTCTTCTGGGGATCCAGAGTTGTATCAATCTGCACACATTCTTAATATATGTATGTAGTCAGTAAATCTATTGTGGCCCATAACACCCTGTTTATGTTCATAGATTTGTAAGAACATAGCTAACAACCTGTTCAAAGCTGGGCTGACCTGCTAACAGCATTTGCTGGCGAAATGGGGGAAAGATTGCCACTAGGGAGACATTTGCAAGTACTAATTCTGTTACCTCTCATGGTAGTTCTAATAATTGCACCATTTAATTCAGTGACTTCTGGCAAAGGGATTCTTCTCTCACTGTTCATGGAATAAGTATCTAAATGGAATGAAAACTAATTTTTGCCAGTGTCTCAAGGAACCAGACATTAAAACTCACTGTTTATTGCTCAGGGTTTCCTTTCCTTTTTATTACCCAGAAAAGGATGGGGTGAATGAGTCAGTTCCATAAAGGCCAAGTAAAATGTGATATGATAATTTACCTAAAAGGATGCTAGCTTGAGGCTAGCCAGCAAATAAATAAATAAATAAATAGTAAATAAATAAGTCAATAATTATGCTGAATTGTCTGTTCTAAATAATAAAAAAATGTAAATGACATCTAGTTATTCCTGCTTTCCATTTTCCTTTAGAGCTATATTTTAGTATCAACCAAGTAAAGATAATGTATCTTTTCCTTTCTTATCTCATGATATAGGCAAATACTGTCTCCTGTTTTCTTCCAAGCCCTAAGCTACCCTCTAAAAGCTTAGGAAACACGATTTCAATTCAGCCAGCCCTGCTAAATAACCATTTTGTAGCAGAGCAGGGATGTGACTAGACCTGTTTTTAACTCATGTCTTCTCAGAGCCCCTATTGTCTTTCTCAGGAGGTTGGCCACTGGAGCAGAAGCAACTTCACAATAAATCACCTGCTAGCTCATTAATATTTAGGCTTCTAAACATATTTTGTTTTTATGCTTTTAAAGTGAATGCAAATGAACAAATGTAAGGGGTGTTTGACTGTGATTAATGATTTATATAAATTAAAATTACTAGGGTAAAACAGCATATGCACCTAGTGCACTTTATTAATATCAGTAAATATGATTTGATTCATGTGGGTAAAACAAGTGATATTGCCCCAAAGCCTTGCTGTTCCGAGAGATTATAAAATCACTCACTATAAATATTAACCAGCTACTAATATAATCTGACATCGACTTTCGAAGTTTGCAAAACGATTTAATAATCTGCTTATAGTGGGTAGCAGAGCTTCATAAATCAGAACAGAATGCTTAACCCACTAACCATTATGAGGAGCCAATGAGTATTGTGGGGCATAACTCAGCTTTTCTACTGTTCTATTTATTCTAGGATTTTTGTCATTTCTATTTCTATGGGAATGAGGACTTTCTATGTCAGTTTCTTCCTTTGTGTATGTCATCAATAAGAACCTAAAAGTGTACAATAAAGAATTCTCCATTAGAAAATAATTTTCTGTTATAAAAATAACCAAGGGCAGCTTAAGTACAGATTTTAAAGGTGAGAAACTGAGTCAGACAAAGGACTCCTAGAATGACTCTGATTTCTGGTTAAGGAGGCCAGGGGTGGTCAGAATGAATGCCTCTCCATTGGCCAAACGAAACACATCACAGACCTGTTTTAAACAGGAGTAAAACTACCTGTTTTAACTTCCTGGCAGAAGCAAGAGAGAACATGATTCTAGGCAGTTCCTCAGCACCTTTTCCCCTCTTCGCCTTCGCCCTGTAGTACAGCTCCTTCATATAATCCAGTCCCCTGGAGAAGGTGTACAATCGCAAGCAGTTTGTATTTGTTGTTATTATTATATTACTTAAAGCTTTCGTAGACCCATCGTGAGGGGAATTCTCTACCAGTGGCTACTCAGCTTATTGCATTATCCCTTTCTCTCCTATCCTAAAATCCTGCCACAGTTTGCTAAATTGTGAATGTAAGTGCCGCATAGCCTCTTTACTTACATTTGAAATGTTACTGCATTTAACAGAATTTTCTAAATGCATAGTATGAGTTTTTTGTTTGTTTTAGGCATTTTTTTTAGCTATGTGAAGAATTCACATAGGAAATGGAAGCATTCTTTTATTTAAGGGAAACAATACACCCTTAAATTCTGTGGTAACTTTTCATTGTTATGGTACAACATCCAAAGGAACAGTGGAGATGGATTTGGGTTTATGGTTTCAGAGGTTGCCATTCAAAGCAAACTGGCTCCATTGATTCCAAGCCCATGACGGACCTCAGCATTGTGGGAGGACATCACAAAGGGTAAAGCGGTTTACTTCATGACACCTAGAAACAGAAGGCAGGCAACAGCCAGAGCAGAGCAGGGTCCCAGACCTACTTTCTCCCAGAAGCTCAGCCTACCGCAAATTACAATAAATATATTTCTTTCAAGAATGTATTTCTAAGTGACTTTTATTTTTAATTACCCAAAATGAAAACTAGGCATAATTTTGAAATAAACAGGGATTAACTCTAGCACATCACAAATTAGTATGTGAAAGGTGACATCTCATTAGGAAAAATACTTACTAGAAAAACAATAAATTGTTATACCTATAATTATACTATATCCAATTAAAATGGCTTTCTTGTAAACAAAGGCTTATATTTTCACTAGTTCAATCTAACTTTCAGTATACCAAGTAAATGTTTAATAGATTCTATGATGAATTTTTTCATCGTTTTTTATAATTCTTCATCCTAAAAGTGTGGCTACTTTATAACACATTGCCCAGTATTATAGAAGGGAATGTGTAACCACAGGAGGTATTTTGTGCATTAAGAAAGATTAGAGAAGACATAAGGAGTGAAGGAAGAGAATCAGTTTTGTCTTAAAGAAACAGAAACAGGTCAGGCAGTGGTGGTGCTTACCTTTAATTCCAGCACTCGGGAGGCAGGGGCAGGTGGATATCTGTGAGTTAGTTCAAGGCCAGCATGGTCTACAAGAACTAGTTCCAGGACAGGCTTCGAAACTACAGAGAAACGCTGTCAAAAAAAAAAAAATAGAAACAGTATTTTTTGTTAAATTTTCAGTCTAAACAGAATGTAGTGGGTTATGGTAGTATGTACCACAAGCATCCAAAATTGAAGAGTCAAAATTCTCCCCTTTCTTCAATTCTTAAGTCAGGCATACTTTTGAAAATTGTCATACACAATATCAGATTTCATTATAGCCATTTTCAAAAAGAATTGTTTTCTTTTGATTTAATCACTGCCTCATCTAACCCATGACCTGTGCCTTTGTATCATGCCACCCTGAGTTCCTGTTACATTTGGCCCTCACCTTCAAAACCTCTTTCCCTCCCTCATTGTCCCTTCTTTAATTTGGTAGCCTCTGTCTACACTGACATATCTACATTGAAATTCAGGATCCACATACAAGACAGAATATTTTATTATTTTAGATATACATTTCATGCATTGTGTTGCTTTTAGTTTTATAGTTCAAGTTTCATTCAGAGTGGACCTTTTGAAAGTGATTCTATATGTTACATAATATATTTAAAATGCCATAAATGGGGAGTTATCATGGAAATCTTATGTTTTTGATTTCGGTAAACTTTTGTGTTACTAAGAAAGTGATAGTTTCATTGTTTCCTAAGTTTCATTTGGCAAAAATAAGCAATTTCAAGTTAAATCTTTGAGTTTAACTACATGCCATTTGCAGATTATCGACAATTTTACTTACAGAAAATGTATCAGTCCACTATGTACAAATACTAGAATCAGATATATATTTTTTTTTACTAAGTTAGGTTTTGTTCAGAAGGAACTCAGGCTTTCTGCTGTTTTCTGTGGTTAAGGAAAATCACCCTGTAACTCCAGCCTCAGTGGGCTCTTTTCTAAGTGCTTGATCCCAATTTGCAGCTAAATAGAACAGGCAAATACAAGCTTTGACCACAAAACGTGAGGTGTAGAAATGAATAAATGACTGGCCGGCCTGGAATGAAACACTTGTTAGCTCATCAATGCAGTGTCCAAACCAAAAGAATTGTGAGCGGCAGTCTGGACTACCCACTAACATTTCCTCTCAGAGGTAATGAAATTAACTGAAACAGAACAAAGCAAAAGGGAAGACCCCAAAGGAACATAGGTTCATCGTATCTAAGAGCCGCTACTTCCTCTGCAATCAGCGAGTTTCATGGAAAATTCTGAGTTCCAATCCCACCACTGGTGGCTCAAGTCACCAGACTCTGTGATGCAATGCTTTTCCTGTTAGTTTTTGAAGCCATCGCTAAATAACACATCAGTTTCTTCATCAGCAACATGTTCACTGCATTGCATCTAATAATGTGGAAAAAGTAGCTAATGAGAAAAAAAAACCTGAATTTTAAAATCTTTAGAAGAAAGCACAGGTTTTTTAGATTTACAATACAGAAATGGTATATATATAGAAGAGAAATGTGAAAATAAAACATAAATAGCATATATGAAAGAGATTAATGCCCAGATTATATAAGGATAGCCGCCCGTCAATAAATAAAATTCATTAATTTAGAAGCAAAGGCAAAACATAAAACCAGAACAAACAAACCAAAAAATACAAAAACATCTTAGGAAAACAAGTTTTATGATCAGAGACAGGTCTAGAAATGTGGATTACAGAGGACGACAGTGACAGGAGCTATCAAACTGTAAGTCTGACTCCACTAAATGTCAGAAAAAATTTGAACAACTGTGTTGCTCTAGGGGATGTGACCTGATAAGAACACTTCTGACAGTGTCTGAATAATGTGTTGTGATGTAGACGTAATGCACACATTGACACATGGACTTCTAACTATCCGGTACAGAAAGCCTGACTGCTCTGGACATAACCAATTAAGACAAAATAAAGGGCTGAGACATGATCTAACCCAAAGGATGAATTGCAGTATTAAAGGAGAGGGTACAACTCAGCATGCAGGGTCCTTCATTTTATATCAAACTAACAATAAGCCATTCTGTACTTTGGAAATATGTCATTGAAATCCACCGTAATAGATTCCCAGCAAATGAATTAGCTATTAAATGAAGCCGAAGTATCTCCAAACCATTTGAATGAAATTTAATAGGCAGGTTGATTAAAATTTAATAGCAAACTTGTTGGCTATTAAAAGTGCAGTGTGATAAATCAAGATGTCAGGTGTTCAATTTATGACTTTAGAAAAAAATGACAAATGAGCTATTGACTTTCAACAAAATAATGCTTCTTTGACACCTTGAAACTTCATTCATTGTTGAAAGTAAAATATTAGAAATAGGAATTTGTTAGTTATTTTATACAATTTTAAGGGAGTAGGGTAGATTGCTTTAGTTGTTTTCTTAATAAATGACTTCATCTTGAAAATATAAAAGCTATTTATCTATTCCATACCATAACCCTACAGAATTGAAATGGTTAATGATCACATTGTCTTCTTGTAGGTGGGGCGAAAGGGTACAGTTACTTCTTTGTTATGAAGAAAAGTAAAGGGAGTAAACAATATTTAAGATAGACAATGTCTTTGGATCGTTTCTCTGGCTTTAGAAGGTTCTTAATAAAAATCTACCTTCGTACACTTTTATTATAGCTTAATATAAAATTATTGAAAAGTGTGTGGGAGAAAATTAGTGAACTAATATAGAATTAGATCCCAAATAGAAGGATCAAACTTATATCCTGTTGAAAACTTTTTGGGTTGGAAGAGAGTCTAAAAATGCTTGATCATCACTGATTTAATTATCTATAAGTAAGACTGCCAATGTCATGTATGACCCTGAACCCATAAAAACATATCTTCAAACAAGATAGAATCACAAAGAACAGAATGGAAGATGAGTGAAAGAAAAGAATTATCATGGTAAAACTGATTAGGACATTCAGAATATTCATCATCCGCACTATAAATAACGAAAGGCTGAACACTGAGGTTTATTGTTCTGTGCTTCCTGAGGAAGAGTTATATTCTCTTATTTTATTGAATCATTAAACTTTAAGTCACAAAATTTTTGGTCCTCCAAATTTGGTGATCAAATGAAAATATAAGCACATTAAAATCAGAAGTGTGAGGCACAGTGCAGAATAGCAATCAAGTTATTTTAAGAGCTTATCAGAATACTTTTGTTAGCTTGCTGTCAAGAAGAAATGCTGTTTGAAATATTTCTCTGAATGATAAATTAGACATTCAAGAGAGATCCAGACTTTCATCTTGTCTCAGATCTGTCTCCTGCTTCACAGTTTGAAAGCATACTGATCTGTCTTAGATTTCTAGTCTCAGTTACAGTCATCACATGGAACAGCCCAGGTTGCAGTGTCATCCAGGTGTTCCAGTACCAGAACACGTACTCCATTGCCAGAAGGGAAGAGATGATATGTTCAGTGGGGAAACTGCCTATTGAGATGACAGGGCTTCCCATCCTACCATTTGAAGTTCACTCGTTCAAAAGTCATTGTTATCAGTCTCCAACTTCAGGAATTCATAAGTAAAAAATAAAGTACCCTTTTAAAATGATTATTTTTTTCCAAGGTTTTAGGTTCTGATTGTCTAAATAACCATTAAGAGCAACTTCTCTGAATTGTTCCACATAGAACATGAAAACCCTATTTGCTGTTCATCTTTCTTGTATCAGAAATAAAATGCTGAAGGAGTGGCACTTTCTGGATCATTATGCATATGTTGAAATTCAACATTAAATCCTTTTCATATTTTACTAGACAACTAAATCTCATTTCTGCAGCAAGTATACAGGTATGAGGAGGTAATAACCACAATTCAGATAAAGGCAAGGTCATTTTTAGACAGGTACTTTATTCTTAGCCTAATTTCATTTTTTTTCCGTCTTTGAATTGTGGCAGCTACTTCGGTTTTGATTGTTTGGGAACATTGTTGTTACTACCAAAATTAGCATTTGAGGAATATTTTATCATGACACATAATTCTACAATTGTTTATTTCTGCCTGAATAATTTGAGTAGTAAGTGTACCCAGTGTTATACTAGAAGCAAACAAGAAAAATGCCATCAGAAATTGGCCACCGAGCACACTTTAAAGATTATTCCAAATTCATGCTAGAGAGATGACTCAGTGGTTAAGGGCACTTTCTGATCTTCCAGAGGACCCATATTTGTTTCTTGGCACCCACATGGTGGCTCACAACTACCTATAACTCCAGGTCCAGAGAGTCTGTTGGCTTCATCTGGCTTTTGGAGGAACCAAATATTCATGGATATGCATGTGATATTCATATTTATATGCAGACAAACACTCATACCCATAAAATAAAAATAAGTCACCCTTTAAAAAAAAACTATTCAAAACTGCTTTCACTTTTCATAGACTGCATCAATCTCTTATTACTTTTTCAATAACTAAACAGAAACTATTTTTGTTGTTGGTTTTATTGAGCTCCGCGTATGTCACATACAGATAAAACTTCAGCATCTAGTTTTACCTGACACTGTAAAAAATAAAGTACCACTTAAAAACTTTTACACACACAATTAGCTCTCTCCCATCCCCAGGAAGACCAACTTATTTGTGTCTCCAAACTAACTAACTGGTAGGCTTAACTTTTCAGCTAAAAAACAGTGACAGATGGTCTGTCAACGCTGAACTTCTTGGACGTCGTCAGCGATTTCACAGCTGCTAGAAGGGAAGTTTACAAATCAGAAGTCAGTTCCAGGAAAGAGAAAGAGACAAGGTAGACAGATTCCTGGAGAACAGTTTCTGAATTTAAAGTGACCTCCATCAATTGGGAAAAACAGCCAGCAGCAAAGGGAACCGGCTGCACCAGAGACTGGTGCAGGGCAGGGCAGACACGGAGAAAAGACAGAAACTTTGCACACAAAAGGTGGAAGACAACAGGTTCTGTGTAGTTTTTCACCTAAAAGACTCAAGAATTGGCAACAAGCTAATTTAGTTTTCATGTTTGTTTCTCTCTGCACAGTCAATTGATCACCACTCAAGTATAATTACCTACCCCCGTGTGAGTGCAGGTTGGTGGGATCAAGATACTCATCTTTCATAAAGGATTGCTCCCTTCAGGGTATGCCGGTCAATAAACAGAACTCAGTAAGCTTGCTCTAAACACCAAACAGCTTTTGAAGAGGTGATATTTTTACATCAGAAGAATCTGCAGAGCAATGATTTGATTACTAAGATAGTTTCCATCTCTTAACACATTCCCAGAGTAATCTCTGTCTTTACGCTGTTTGTGAAATAGCAGGTCATCATGTGCTATTACCCACTCTTGTTCTTACTGTTGCGGCCTTCACTTGAAGTAATACTCAACTTGGGTACCACTAACCATGGTCTCCAAGGCTGCATGAGCCAAAAAGGCCGAGGGCAGTAAAAAAGAAAAGTGAATTGTAGATAGTGATTCTTCTCATTTTATCAGGAAAAAGGCTTTTTGTACCCAAGAAAAAAGAATGCTTTACATTTTTATTCACGAATATTTAGTTATTTTCATGTGTATTCATGATTATAGTGTAAAGTTGAGTCTCCTACGATGCATGTGCGCCATTCCTTATGATTTGTGATCAGTAACTGATTCTGACATGCTCCGAAGTGTAAGAAAGTGTTCTCAAGAGTGAAGTGGCTGAGACCGAATCTTGTTTTATGCAGTGAATATTTATCATAATACCTATAAGAATTTCATCTAGTATGGCTAGCCTTTCCTTAGTGGGACCTGAGTAAAAACAGATAGAAATGAAATGAAAATCAACTTTAGAACTTAGCTTGTCTTCCTATATTCATACCTTTACTGTCTGAAGTGCTTTGAAAGTACACTCCAGAATTTTTTAAAAAATAAAATTAAATAAAATACCTGGAGAACTGAAATGGAATGTTATTCTGGGAAGGGCATAAGCAGAGAGATTATCTGAAAAAAAAACACAAAAACTTTAATTGCTTCACTAGAATTCATTCAGAAATTCTTTTTGTTTTCAAATATCTATCATTTCCCCTTGTATTCTGGGATTTCTTATAAGATGAACAATAAGAAAAAAAACTAAACAGTGAGCCATTAATTTCTTGTTTATACAGAATTTTCTCAAGTTTGTTTGTTATTTATTGCACAGATTATTTTTATATTAGTATAAAAACTATTTTTGTTACAGGACAAAGGAATATTTGACATTTTATATTCATTTGTGCTGTGTGTACAGTGTGTGTGTGTGTGTGTGTGTGTGTGTGTGTGTGAAGACAGGCCAGAGCAAGCAGTTATCAAAAATCTCCCTCTGTTATTTTCCAACTTTTTTGAGGGAGGAATTGGTGTGTGCAAACATGTGCTACTTTTTGGAATATTTTTATAGCATTTTATTTTTTAATTTAAAAATTTTGAAATTAAAATACCCTCACATCATTTTCTCCCTTCAACCCCTCCTATACAACCTACCTTGCTAGCTAGCTCTTAAATTCTTGGCTTTTAATTCCTCAATTATTATTACGTGTGTGTGTGTGTGTGTGTGTGTGTGTCGGTATATATTTTTAAATGTATACCTACAATATGCTAAGTCTAAATAATATTAGTTGTATGTATATGATTTCAGGGCTTGTTTTGAGACTGGGTTTCTCATAGATCCTGGAGCTTACCGGTTTAGCTAGCCAAAGTAGTCAGCTGCAGATAAAAGCCTTCTGCTCCACATCACAGTGCTAACACTCAACGCCACATTTGGTCTTTCATTTGGGCAGTTGAGGGCCAAACTCATATCCTTGTGCTTTTATGGCTAGTACTTTATCAATTAAACCATCTCCAATCCCTCGTTCTACATCTTACATTCTATAAAGCTAGTAAATATATTGTGAGGAAAGGTGTCTCCCTAGTTTATTTTCCAATTAATTTCTGTTAGCTAATGTGTGAGGAAGGTATAGAGATGCAGGAATAAATCCTTACCCTTTTGTGTATTTGAAGGATATAAATATTTTGATTATTTTCCTATTTTTAAGATTTTAACATTAGTTCATCTTAAGTTATATCTCTCATTTTTTATTTAAATACTTACTTAAGGTTATTATAAAGGGTAATTATTTGATTTAAAACATGAACTTTCCTCTTGGCTTGAAAGTGATGGAATAAAATGCATACTGTAGTAGACATTATTTACATACGGTTTGTTTTAAAGATATTTTATAGAGTAAATGTGTCACACAACCATAAGCATATGAAAAACCAAAGCATAAATGTTTTCGCTTTAGAATTACCACTTTTGTCTTAAGGACACTATAATACATTGCTATTACCTTTAAAGAGTAAATGCCCTGTATATGTAGTTCTTTATTGAAAAATAACATTCTGGCAGACCTATTGTGTGACTTATAGCTGGCCTCACATTGCACAATGAGAGACAATTTAAATGAACATGCAGAATAGCATCAGTCAGTAAATGCTGAGTACTTACTAGTGATACATTTGATTGAGTTCTATGCAAATTCCGCAAGGATGTCCAGAAGACAAACAATGACTTATTTATTGAAAGATCTGATATTTTCAACTTTAGTGCATTGGCAGGCTACATGATTTTTTAAATTAATTTTCCAGTTTCTCACTTTTATGGTTAAAATATTTGCTAGTTTATCAGTATTTTACCAAAGATTAACTATTTAAAAAACATTAACATTCCTACTGCCAAATGTCCCTTTATTGCTTTTAAAACACTTTTTATATGTGGAGGAAAGTTTAGCCTTGCAAACTAAATCTAGTTTACTTTTATTAGAAGGTAATTATACATCTGTATGTAATTGTATGAAACAATGTGGAGCTATCATGTATGCCAGTATCTTGTGAATCTGAATATCAAAACCAGGATATTGATCTGCAATGATCCACCCCAACTTATTCAGATTTCATCAGCTTTATTTGTAGCTAAATAGTGTTTGTGTGTTTATTTATTGAGTGCTATATTATCCTAAAGTAGAGTCATACTGCCATTATCACAGTCAATACTCAGAATAGTTTCCTATTTCCTTGGCTGCAGGGTATGCTCTTGTGATCACATTCCCTTGCCTCCTCATTCTGTCTTTGATCCTTAGCAACCACTCATCTGTTCTCCTTTTACATAATTAATATATATGTATATAAATTTATAAGAATGGAATTACATAGTATGTAGCATTTGGGCTTTGACTCTTCTCTCTCAGTATAATCTTTAGAAATTTGGCTAGTTTTTAAAGCATACAATGATTGCTTTTTTTGATTGCCTAAAAGTCTTCCATAGTAAGTAAGATATTTGGCAGACTATTTGACTATCTTATTAGCCATCAGTTGAAAGAAATTCAGGATCTTTCCTATTTGGGACTATTAGAAATAGAGCTGCTGTGAATTTCATTTACAAATTATAACATGAAAATGAATTTCAGTTACTCTGGAATCAGTGTCCAAGAATGGAGTTGCCAGATGACATGGTGACATTTTTGTTTAATGAGAATCTGCCAAACCTTTTTCGAGAGTAACTGTGATTTTATATTGCTACCCATGGCATGTGATCAGTCAGGTTTCTCTGCTCCCTTCCCCTATATTCTCGGCTGAGGCCTCTTTCATTTTACAAATATAGTGTTATTGTGATTTAAGACCTTCCCCTATGGATAATCACAGTTCTTTTGTGAACTTAACCCTTGTGAATCTTTTCTTCAAAATGTCTATTTATCATTATCTATCTGTTTCTGAATGGATTTTGTTTGTTTTAATATTGATTTTTTTTTGCTTCTTACTGCTGATTTCTGAAAGGCTTTTTTATGGTTTAAATTAGTAGCATAGCAAATACTCATAGACTTATAAAAATATATTCTCCAAGTCTATAGTTTGTATTATGTTCATACTCATATTTATTTAGGCTGTATTATATATATCCTTCTAGTCTACAGTGTATATGTTCATTCATATATACCTATGTACTCAACCTACCTCCTGATACAATTTGTGTTTATCTTTCCTCAATCGCATTACCCCTTCATCTGACATAAATTACAACCTAACATATCATTTTCATACATAGTCTAAACATATTTAATATAATTATCCCTTTTATCTTTTCCATTTTGGGTTATTGATTTTGTAGGTAGCAGGTTGTCACTATAGTGCTAATATGCTAGACACTAACAATATCTGTTAGATAACACTTAACACTTTGTTACTTTAGCATTCTAAAGTTTGAACAACTAGTTGGAAAATGGAAAATATACATGTGTGACTGTGTGTGTATATTCTTTAATACCATGAAGTTGATACTTTATTTAAAATTAATAACATATGATTTTCATATTTGTTCAATCACCAGATTAGTATGCTTACTATGGTGTACTAATGAGTAATTGCACTTTATTCTATTGCAATTTAAATATTTTCATAGACGTTTAAGCAATATCAAATTCTTCTGCTGTGTCAACAACTGCTCTCCAAATGAGTGTTCAATCATATTTATTGCATTTTTTTTTACTTTTGTGAAAAAAGAAAAGCCTCAGTGGTTTTTGTGAATGAGGGAACATCTTTGTTTAATTTTAGCTTTCTTTCTGCATTTTAACCTTTTCTTTGTCTGGCTTTAGCTTTGTGTTTTGTTTGTATGGATGGCAAGATTTGATTTATGTTTTTAAAATTTTGATTTCTGTTTTTACAAGCATGGGAATTCTTGCATACACCTTGGGAAAGAGAGTATCCTAGATATGGCTTAATCAACACTGTAAACTCTTTCCCATTTACTCAAATATGTGCATTGTTGAAATGCGTGTGCCAGTGTTTTATTTATTTTATTTTATTTTATTTTAGTCTATTTAGCTGCCTGCCTGTAATCAGGACTATGTCAATTGTTGTCATTCTAAATGTTTCCTTTCTTTTTATCAAGCACATTTGCCTGATTGACCTTTTTTTTTTTTCTCTGTCTTTCTATGGGGCTGCTCCAGGAGCCATGGCTAATCATCTTATAAGCAATGCTCTGCTTCGTCCGCATGGTACTAACAATCCCTATAATACATTGCTTGGGGAACCGGCGGTCTGTAACAACCCTTCTATCAGCATGTACAACGCACAAGGTGTGCTGGAGCTTCTCTTAAGTTTTCCAAGTGAGAGTCCCACTTTCCATAGCTTTGATGAGCACATTCAATTTTCTTTTCTCCTGCCTTTCCTTGGTTTTGGAAGCAGACACACAGACTCCTTCTACATTCTGTGCTTTTATTTTCCATTTTCCTTAGGCTTCCTTAGTAAGAAGTAGTTGCCTCCTGATAAGCAAATGCCTGAGTCATCAGTGTGTGTTTGTTTTCCTGTGCTGTTTTGAAATGTATTGTGGTTTGTCAGTACTTCCCTGTTATTCATTTATTTCTATATTAAATACCTGTGTACTTATTGTGAGAAATGAGAATATTTGTCTAAGGTAAGTAAGATAAATGAAGACTTGATTCAGTAGTCTTAATGTTATAAGAGTGGGGAAATAAATCTTTCTTTGCTGTATCATGAAGTTCACTGTGGGCACAAAGCATTAGTATTGATGAAAGCATTAGATTAACTCCAGGGAAAAGTACATTGACCTAAGCCATGGGGGACAGAGCAGCAGGCTGGATGGCAGAAGCCATCTCACTTCTCCCTCAGCTCTCGCAAGGCCTAAAGGACGTGTTCCAGGCAAGCCACAAATAAATAAATGAATAAATAAATAATAAAATAAAAATAAAATTATACCATACTTATTGTGAAGATGGTTTCTCTGGGCATTGTCTTGCTTAAAATTATATAAAAATCATATCTCAAGAAAACAATAAGCATATATTTTTTTAAAAAAAGTCTTCTAGTATAAATTAAAAAAAAACTTTCACAAGCATAAAAATTAGATAGGAACACAGAGCATTTTTAAGTATCCTATTCCTGTGAATGTAAAAAGAACAGAAAACTTACTCAAGTAAAAGTTGCACAAAATA
>LOEQ01004230.1:22439-27439 GCA_001685075.1 Bramus lutescens
CCCCCCCCCAGTGATCCACTCATTTAAAATGATGTTTCCCAGAAGATTCGCCAAGATAGGGACTTCTTTGGTTCCTTTAAATCGAATGTGATAGATTAGCATTCTATTTCTGTTACACTCAGAACACTGGGAGGTTTCTTGTTTGCTTACTTTTCATTTAATCTGAGGTGAAGGATTATAGCTGTAATTGTGTAAACGTGTGCCCCATTCTAAAAAGGAGTGTTCTCTGGTATTCCAGAGCATTTCACACCTTCTGGGTGTGCCCACATGGCTTCCTTCCCTGTGCAAAGAATTTTTTGAAATCATTTTTAAAGTTTTAAAGTTATCCATTAAATGGTGACTTTAAGATGTTTGCAAATAAGTAATTGTGCAAGCCCTCAGCCCCATCAAGTTTCTTGAGGACTGCATGTCCAAGACTCACGGACTTTAAGAATCTAAAGGAGAGGCCTAGAAATGAACTCCTCACTTGAAGCTGCCTGTAAGGCTCAGTTTTTCCTGTAACAATGGCCTCCACACTTTAGGATCCCATATATTTATGACTGAAGTACTCAGTCTGTTTTTCATGTGTGTCTATATCTCCCTGGCTATGCCTTAAGTCAGTTTCTGGAGTAAAGAAGAGCTCACGACTCCTTTTTCGTTTTATGATCTTTTAAATATTGAAAGCAGTCAATGTGTTTTCCTTTGTTCTTCCCTTCATCAAACAGAATAATCAGTGTGACGCTGTGCCTGGGTCTTTTCCTGGTCTCCCTCTCCATACTGTTTGTTGTTTATCAGTGGCTCTATGCCTTCGCGGTACTCTGTGAATTGTGCCCAGCATGGTCTGCCATAAGTGATTTGGCAGAGCAATCTGTTAAAACAAAACAAAACACACACACACACACAAAGAAAACCAAACATTTTACTCTGTCCTTCTTTATTTTCCATAGGCAGTTATGAGTAAATATGTCATTATAAGCAATTTAAAACATGCTGTGATATCAGCACATTTTAAATGATGCTATGTGA
The DNA here is from genome assembly GCA_001685075.1 of Bramus lutescens. Taxonomy (NCBI): domain Eukaryota; kingdom Metazoa; phylum Chordata; class Mammalia; order Rodentia; family Cricetidae; genus Bramus; species Bramus lutescens. The sequence continues at coordinate 23,445 of LOEQ01004230.1, forward strand.
ATATTTGTACTATATTTTCTAATTAGATATATTCAACATTATTCCTCTTCCACAAGATGTTGAAATTATTTTACATACTGAATTTAAATTATTTTTGTTTTGCTTTTTGATTTTTATGCATAATTTATAATTGCTTATAGAAGGAAAAAACTGTCGATTATTAATTGAAATGTTTTTCCCAAACTAATATTTACCTTTCCATCTTCATCCAAAACTGAAGGAGTTTTTAAAATAAGAAATACGTGTAAAACTTATTAAATAAGAAATTTCTAGTGGTAAAACTCTATAAGCAATCTTAATGATAAAGTTTAAAGCTATCCTGAGGTAACTTACACAAAATGAATATAAAGATATAGAAGCAAAATTTTTACAATGTGAAATTAAAAAAATGCACACAGTGGTATTCCTATGTCATCCATAACTAGACATTGTTATATAAAGTTATTAATAAATATATGAAGAATTCATCCAGAAGAATTTTTCTTTTTTTCAGTAAATTTAATAAATTCTGTGAGCTATTTTTAATCAAAAATTTAAGTAATTTTGTTTTTAGAGTCAAAATTGAAATTATGTAGCTATTTATGTTATAATTCTTTTTAAGACATTAAAGAACTATATTACTGCTTGAAGTAAGTTTTGAAAAACTAGCCAAAAATATATCTTGGTGATTGTCATATTGCTGCTAATCTTATGCTTTCAGATGAATGCACTTACATTCTTACTGGCAAGGGGAAATCTTACATGAAATATAGGTGGTTCGGTATGTACTGGAGTGGTTCATATTGAATTACCACTTAATTTTGTTCTGTGGATCCTCTAAGTCAGTTGTGCCCTTGCTTTTCAGGCACTGGAACTTACAGAATTAAAGTATTCCTTCTTGCTTGCCATGCCTTTTACTTAAAATTTTGTATAAGTGTATTTATAGTATTAGTGAAGTGTATGGAGTTAGAAATAAAAATGAAGAATACACATCTGTTATTATGCCTATGTAAGGAAATATTTAAAATCTCATGCATAGTATTTCTGGACCATTATCTTCTTGTCAGTTAGAGAAATTCAACTTTTTAAAACTTTTATTTATTTATTTATTTATTTATTTATTATTATTTATTTATTTATTTATGTTTCTTGAGACAGGGTTTCTCTGTAGATTTTGTAATTCTGTCCTGGAATTAGCTCTTTTCGACCAGGCTGGCCTCAAACTCATGGAGATTCACCTTCCTCTGCCTCCAGTGTGCTAGGATTAAAGGCGTGTGCCCCCATCACCTGGCTGGGAAATTCATTTTTCATGAAAATAAGTTTCATTGAAAAACTTGTCAAAACAACACTGTATGGAGAAAAAGTCACGATTTTACTAAAATAAACAAACTTTTCACAGTAACTGAATTCAAATCAAAAGCTTTAAAAAAAAGACCTAAATTCGAGGAAAGAATGCAGTGAAGAATGCATCATGTTTGGTTGGAATGAGAAATTATATAGAATATTAATTAATATTCCCTTATAGCTTCTAAAGCCTGTGGCATGGAACACAGGAGATTGTAGAAGAGTCGAGAGAAGTCTCTGACCACCTTTCTCATTCTTGCTCTTTTGAATTCGCACCGTGGCATCAAGTCAGGTGCAGGCTCTTTTGATATTAGTTGCCTCACTTAATGAGCCACAGTGAGCTGGGAAGCATTTGATTTGTTGATAAACAGTTTAGCTGTTTATTGTAAACTCTCCTTCTAAAGCTAATTCAAAGTTTTAGATGTGATTGCCTTTTCCTCTTAAAATATGATGTCTTTTATGAAAAGTAAATCAATACTTAAAATATAAAAACTCTTCCTTTAGCTAATAAATATGACCAAAATGTGAATACATAAAAATACCAACTCATAAGATTGTACAATTTGTATACACTAGCAGAAATCTTAGTGTCAAAATATAAAACTCGTTGAACTACAAGTCGGAGTCTGCTAAAGTGATATGGCCCAGAAGTTGTCTTGATTTTATTTCCAGTTATTTTAACTTCCCTATAAACAAAACAGCAAAAATAATTATTGTTCTGCTCTAAATTACAGATAGGTTTTCCATAAAGTAAAATTTCTTGGGATTGTCTTTTAGATCATCTACTCGCAAAATATTTTGTTAAGTATGATGATACTACAATCCAAGGGAAACTTCTTATTGAGGATGAAAGTTTTTCTTCCACATATTGGAAGGCAAAATACTGAGTGGATTCAATATTTTCCCTGTAGTTAAACATCTTTTTAATGTGAACTTCAAAAATGGCAGCCTTGATCCTTTTATTTTACACAACTCAGCGTCTCTCCAGGTACAGTGGAGAAAGTAACCCTTGTACAGGCAAAGAGAAGAAACACAAGTAACCAAAGAAAACAGTTATGAAACTTCAACTCAGGTTTTCTGTGTTGTATTTTTAATTCCACTAATGTTTTCTAAAATATATGATGTCCCTTTAGCGGATACTTTCTAATATCACATACATATCATATCACAAAGCAGTGATAGAAATAATCATACTTTAGCCAGATGTATGCCTTTAATCCTGGCACTTGGGAGGCAGAGGCAGGCGGATCTCTGAATTTAAGGCTGGTCTGATCCACAGAATGAGTTTCAGGACAGCCAGGACTACACAGAGAAACCCTGCCTTGAAAAAACAAAAAGAAATAATAATAATAATAAAAAACAAAAAGCAAAAAAGGAAGAAAGGAAGGAAGGAAAGAAGGAAGGAAGGAAGAAAAAGAAATAGTCAAGCTCACCCTCTTTTTATTCTTTGGTTCATGTGACAATTTTAAGTGCAATGTAAATGTAAAAGAAATTTGCAAGCTATAGAAACACTAAAGCGTCATTATACTGGTGTGTATTAAGGTGGAAGACCCTTATATTTTGACTAACATTTTAGAATGTGAATTATGGAAAACCATGTAACACAGACTCATGGATTTGGGGGCAGTGGAAATGATATCCTGTGACTCTTTTTTCTGCATATCATCAATTTGCTTTTGACTCACGTTTCTCCTATTGTCGCTGTGAGCTTACTCGTTGTTTTTTCTTTCCTTTTCTTCATGCTGTCGTTTAGAGCCCTACAGAGAGACAAGTATGGGAGTAAAGCTAAACATTGCATATCAAATGTAATTTTTTTCAGTTCACTTTTATTGCATCACATATAGATGATGTAGTTATTAAAAACAGTTCATCTCACAATTTTCAAAGCGAAAGAGCCTATAGATCGACTTCTATAAATATCCGCTAATAGAGATTAGACGCTTTGTTGTCTGATTCTTTTAGTCTGTCACATAATCAACGTAATTGTTAAGTCTCATGTAGTGTTTGTGTGAGTTAAATTGTTTTTAAATTAAGCATTTTTTGCAAAGTAACCCATAAACTTTTAATTTTAATTAGTGCATTCCATAATGCATTTCATAAAAATGTGTCCCATTGCAACATGCCCACCTTATTTTCTATGGCTGTTTTAAGTCCAATACCAAATGCATTGACAACAAAAATAAAAAATAAATAGCGTTTCAATGCATCAGCACTATTACTCATAACCATTACGCATATCGTCCCAGCCTCTCCCACAGCAATCACCTGTCATATGCAGCACTTAAAGAAAGCATTTACTTTTTTTCTTAACATTGTGAATTTGTGTACCAAATATTTTATGACATGAAAATAAATCGCTTCAACCTATGTCTGTGGTGACTGCTTATCGATGGATTTCACGAGTTGCTATTTTTGAAATCTGTTTTACTTGAATGTAAAGCATGTGAAAAGTCCATATAAAATTGGCATCTATGTGACATGTTGTTTCAACAGTCATCAAACTGGGTTTTCATAAACATACAAGTGCATCACAGATATAGAATGGGTGCTATATTTTCACAATTTAGAAGTGTATTGTGAGTTCTAAGAGAATTTTTCAAGTAAATTTTTTGGAAATACCCTTCCTTATTTATCAGCACTGGCTAAATGTGTAGGTCTTTTTTTTTCCTTTG